>JAQFYT010000077.1:0-39888 GCA_034694925.1 Ceratophysella denticulata
CCTAACCTAAATTAATCAAACTTGGGTCAAATTAGTCGATTTTAAAGGACACCGACCTCAGGTCGGTGTGGTCGGTGAGGTCGGTGGGGTCGGTGCATTTTAGCTAGTCCGTAGCTGCTATGCTGCTGGGAGGTCGGATCGCGGTTGGATTGGTTGTTGGTTTGTGTGTTGGATCAGTTGGATGTTGGATCTGGGACTAGACTCGCCTGCCTTCTCGATGATTACTTAGTTCGAATCAGCCGGGGATTTCGAAGGATCCGATATCTGATCCAGCAATCTAGCATACAGCACAACATTTTTGACAGCCGATGGCCGAGTCACCGCCTTCAACCTTACAACTTACTTTAATTTAATTGCACTTAAACGCTAACAACTACTAATTGTTCGATTATATTTGACGAATTGGCTCGTAAATTACAAATAAAACGTGGGTGAGTAATTGCAGCCAACTTATATATACTATTGGCAACTGGCATGTTTTTGTTTCGGTTTTTGAAAGATGAAAGAAAAAGGGCATTTACCTATTAAGTCAGCCTGTCACCTGCTGGAACAGGCTCCACGAGTGACGAGCAACGAGTAGCGTCAGCAGTTGGCAGTTAAAATTTGTCTAGTTTAAATATCGTTCATCGTACCGTATTGATCGTGCAAAATCGAAAGCCGAGCAGTTGTAGGTCATAGGTGATAGGTTAATCCAGAATCCAGCTAAATGATCAGTCAGTTCTTTTATTTCTAGCACATCCAACATCTTCTATAAGCCGCCAAAAAAAAAAACGATATGACTTCTTGTCAACAGACAACAGAGGCCAGACATAACCGACAAGGGTTATTTAATGTTTAATTACAAAACTCACTCATATTACAACATGATTGCAACAATAAATAACAAAAGAAATACTAAAATAGATAAGTAACTGAACTTGAACTAACTCATATTTATTTATAGTTCATTTTCGTACATTCTCGAACGTTGGAGGAAGGAATTCCGAGGATCGTCGCGAAGTTATCTTTTCAAAGGAAGGATACCTTTTCGTTCGTGACCGACCACCAACCACTCAACTTACTATCACCCACCACGTCTGGTTGAGATTTAATAACACATAATGGCACATCCGGTCCGACCAACTTCAGAAGATAGCAGTCAGGCAATGACGAGCTCATACCATGAGATCAATGACAGTGACAGTGCTGTACTAGGCAAGTCAAGTGATACTCCTGCCTCATTAGAGCAACTGGACCAAACAGCTAGGAAGTTTTTCGATAAGGCGAGACACTGGGTCGGTGACTTAAGCTTGGAAGGCATTGTTACTCAGGAAGGACAGCAGGTCACTTACGTAGCTCAAGGCCTAACCGAGAAGATAAAACTAGCCAGTCCAACCAAAACTGAAGAACCTGAGTTGCCCAGGAGTGATTCAGACTCAAGGAGAGCCGATAGCATTAGTTTAGCGGAGTCAACGTCGACGCCGAATGATTTAAATGTTATCATGAATGAAATTGAATTTGAAGCTAAAAAGCTAGCGTCATCTGTAGACAATTTGACAGAGAATCTTACTGGAATACTTCATTCGGTAATCCTCATTACCAACTTATCAGATAGTAATAGTTAATAGTACCATATTTTTTATGTTCTAGTTCTATTTAAAATTGATGTCATTGTATTTTTAATCCCTACTACTTTTAGTTGTCGTCAATGACTGTTGACTGCACCTTTGTTGCCAGTGATGCCGTCACACAACTGTGTGACACAGCGGATGCATCAATAAAAGTTATGTATCAAGTAATGGCGAAGTCAGAAGAACTTAATAAAACAGTGCAACCAATATATCGACTTCATCAACAAATGTAAGTCATATCTCTGCCCTCTGCTCTGGTCTCTCCCTTTTAAGTAGCTGCCTTTGATTTTGATTTGAATCCTTTGTGGGTCCAGGGTAAAGGGTAATTCCGTTTTAAGTTATGCTCGCTGATGAGGGGGAGTAGCACACTATATAATATGTACAATTTATTGTTTTGCAGAAAGGATACAAAGAGACTGCTGGACAAAGTGGAAGCTGAAATTAATTGAGCCACACAATACACAATAACAGCGAATTCAAAATATTACTGGCGTAGGAAATGTCATTGTACATCAGCACTGCTGAGGGCTAATTTATACTGTATGAATTACCTTATTCCGGACTCCCAATTTGTCCTTGCGCACGTTCTGTATACAAATAATAAATAGGTAAATACCTATTTATTTTTATCCAAGGTCTTGGGCTATCCTACGACCTAATTTTCCAAGTCATACTGTTTACATTTAACACGCTTTTTTGTACATAATGTAGTTTCAATTTCTATCTTTCGAGGCAAATTCGAATACCCTGTGTACGTACCCTGTAATGACATTGAATACGTAGTCACGGCAGACATGCTACAGTTTTTTTGTCTTTCGGCTTATCCAACTAATTTACCGAGATTTTGGATACTTACACAATATTGTACGTTTGGTCATTCTTTGTCACATCCTGTAACAGTGCAAATAAAGTCGCCATATTATAGGTTGTTTGATAAATCCGTGTGATCGTGTAAATAAAAAAGAATATTAATATTACCAAGACTGATGTCTTATGTAAACGTGAATCCCTAACAAAGAATCTACGATTGACTCACTAAAAGGTTATACATTACCTACCATTTTCAGTACCTTAGTCGCCGAGGTTTTAATAAAGTATAAGTGCTCTGGTAAAAAAAATCAAAACCTTACTATGCACCCACTCAAACCTAAACCCCAGTTTAAAATAGAAAGCCTAATGCCATGTTCAGCATGCCTAGTAGGTAATTGAAACACACTTTTTTAGATCACTATACAATTAGCGTGTCTTCTTATACATAAAGCATCATTGCATTGGGTCGGATTGGACCACAACAAATCTAAGTCTGAGGCCAACGCTCATTGATCCCTGATCAATCCCGCTGTATGCTGTTATCTGCCCGTCGATTCCCAAATACCATTATTTCAAGCGTTGTAACTTACAGTAACCAGGAAGCAGCTGAACAGGGTACAATTGCGTGAAATTTGTACTGTATCATATACCGCATTCCGAGATTGCCATTATGCATATCTACGTAATTTTTTGTTAGGTTCTTCAACGCCATGCCTAACCTTATCTGGATAGCTTGAGACCGGTTGAGAGCATTCACGACATAACATCACACGTGTTCAATATTGAAAAAGTAGAATATTTTAAATCATTGAGAACGAGAACTACTAAGATGCTACGTTGATAGCTGATACGATTTATTTGCCTCTGTGAACTGGTTTTTCTTTTTGATATCCAATATTTCATCCATTCGCATGAGAACTATGGAATTTAATTATTAGAACTACAACGCCCGCCGTTAGCGTATAGGAGAATCTTGACATATACACTTCGTAAATAACACATTCTTGGCAGCATGACTAATTATTCTTGATCTTGAACTTGAACTCGAGTTTTTTTTATTCATCCGGCTTGAACTTTCCAGAATAGAAAGGAATCCATTCGTTAGTAACCCGCCAATCCGTGAAATAGCACATGGCGACGAATGAGGTGGCACCAAAAACCGCGAGAGTGGGAATCCTATCAAAAATAATTTTCCGTTCAGCTTTCAGTTCTACCTATTAATCTAGTAAGTCTGTAAGTAAGTTAAAGTTAAGGCCCTCCCCAGTCATTAATCAGAGAATACCACGGCTTGATTTTCTGAGTATGCTTATAAAGATAATTTGGTTAAATTAAAGGTCTGATTACAGATATATGATATGTGGGTTAGTGAATTTCCCATTTGTATGGGGTGGACCCTGCAGGGGCAGGGCTACAAACTTTTTTGGATTTGTGGTATATATATTACATTCCATAAATATAAGAGGGGAGGTACCATGCTGCACGACAGTAATTTTAGCAAATAATTAGGAAGAAGCATACCAGTTTTTCAATTGTTCAACTTGTTTCTTGCTGGGTAATTCCACGAAGCCTCGTCGCTGGTTCATGACAAGGGTTTTTCCATGAAGATTTAGTACTCTGGGTCCGGTGCGAATAGCACCAGCTACTATGGCGTTGCAGTTCATGTCCTAAAATAAAGACAATATATATCAAATCAATATGGTGATTATGCAAAGCAATCTTTAACTTAATATTAGTACGGCAACTATGATGTTCAAGTTTAATTCAATTTACTGTGTACATGAAACTAAGTTTGTATTCCTCAAAATCTCAATTGTTTTTATTTGTAGACCGGAATGCGCAATGTGACTCGTAATTAATCACGATAGGTGACGTCTGACGTGGTGCGTAATTAGCGATTTGTGGAAATCACTCGAGTTTTTCCATGCTCCCAAAATATTTCAACCAGTTAAAGATAAATACATCATACATCTCGTGAATTTGAAGTGGACAAAGAGTGTTAATTACCGTGCTCTTGTGGTAAAAATTAGAGGGGGTGGGGGGCTACGTAGTTATTACGAGGATTGTAATATCTCAATTACCTATTTCCAAACGGAAACGGTAATTTGCAAAGAGGTTTATAGCTAAGCTTTGTGGCTAGAGACTAGAGTCAGGGACGCCTATTATTTCAACAGCCGGAAGGGAAATTTTTTGACTACTGTTACTGTAGAGAAACTAAAAATTGTGATCGTAGTTTACAAATTCCCAGTTTAAACGTACTCAGTGAGCAATTATTGTAAAATAAAATTACGGACCAGCCACATTATGAACTGTTCTATCGTTTGAAACCATTCCGGACAGTCAGTACCAAATATTTCTCTCTGAGTACCCTTTCAAAGATGTCAGATTTCGATGAAAATCCCCATGCCTATAGCATGAGAGCCAGTCCGCGAACTTGGTGAAAGTTGAATTCTGCATATGGTCTATTTACAGGCACATTTAAATAACGTTCGGTTCGTATGTTGAATGTGTCATAACATATTGGTATAAGGTACAAGGTACATTGTTATGTGTTATGTGAGCCACCGTGATCACGATATCATACTCCAACGCATAATCTAATCACTGATCTTTTGTCTTTTGGTTACGTTTGTACGTTTAAAAACTGTGATCACAGGTGACAGGTGAAAGGTGACAGGTGAAGGGATTTTAATTAGAATGTCGACCAATGCATTGAAGGTTGAAGGTGTGGCAAATGCTGAAGATTATGATTAATTTATATTGAATTTGAGTTCGTATTCGTACCAGTGCGTCTGTCTGTTATCTAATATATGTACTTATTTCTGTTCAACTATCAAAGCAAAAACGTTTCATTTCAGTATTTAGAATGTACGAACTAAGTGCGAATATGTAAGTTCTAAGTACATAGTACGTACTTAGTCAATTGGTGTAAGTAATGTCTAATTTCTTTCTTTTCCATTTGATTAAGTAGTACTATTTTGGAGATGTGAATCTGCCGAATGACAAGTTTATCAAGCTGGAATGTGCTAAGAGCAATGGTTGGTTTCCCGTGAATATGCTCCTCAAATTCAACAAGCTGAGCAGCATTCTGGATAGGTAAGCGTTAGCGTTCAATACTAAATATTGTGGAGTTGATTGATTTATGAGGAATTTTTTATCAAGGGGTAGCATTAGCATTTACTTGTGATTTGTATTTTGCAGTGTACCTGAAGAGGAAAAGGTTGGTAAAATTGTTGAGGCTCTCAAAACCTCTGTTCTTGTTGAGCTTGATGCAGACAATACGAAGATCCGTCGGAGTCCGGACGTACCACTTCCAGAAGGAAATCCAGATATTCGGACCGTGTATTTGAAAGGATTTCATAAGACAGAGACGAAGCTCGAGACATTGATTGGTAAACTTAATTTGTATTTTGTTTTAACGTTAAGTTATGCCGGTTTCTAAATCTGACTAAAACTAAAATACTTATAAATATTCCTATTTTAGATCATTTCAAGCAGTATGAAGGCATGGAAGCGGTCATCATGAGGAACTACAAAGAAAAAATTCTCTTGGCGGATCTAGAAGACCTAAAAAAGTCGAATGAGCCCAAAGTTGAGGTTCCACCAACTTCAGAAACCCCCAAAAACGAATCTGCTGAAGAAGCTAAGAACGGGAGTGACGAGACAGATTCGAAACCAAAGTATACTGCCGGCGAAGATAAAATTGCATATGTCAAGAAATTCAAAGGCTCCGTGTTTGTTGTCTTCAAGACTCCGGAACAAGCCAAAGCCGCGATGGATGCTATCACGACCTATGGCGGAAATACGGTAAGTTCATAGTTCATATCCGCTCTTATATGTTCTCGATTTACCGAATTATAACTTTTACAGTATAATTACAGTTTAATTCGTAAATTATTTAGCTCCTCAAAATGATTCAAACGGATTACAAGAGCATCAAAGACAAGGAATGGAAAGAACGTGTGGAATCTCGAAATGCGAAAAAGCGCAAGGCAGAGGAGTCTGTTGAGAAGGCGGAAGCGGATGCAGATAAAGACAATGAATCATCTGACGAAGAAGAACACCCGAAAGGAGTGCTCATCAAACTCACAGGAATTCCCGACGGCTACACGCGTGAAGTGATCAAGGACAAATGGTATGCTGCTACAGATCCTGAAAAGTTCAGGGTAAGTACGAATTACGAAATACCAAACAACAGCTATTAAAGATCATTTCGGCTTGCGATATGCTGATTATCTTAATCTTTGTCACAGGTCGCATTCGTGGATTTCCAGAAAGGTGACAAGGAAGGAGTACTTCGATTGGGTCGTGATGGTGCAGCTCAGGAGGCATTCGAACTCTTGACCGATGGTCAGATTCCTGCGGAAGAAGGTGTCAGTAGCATCCAAGTTGAAGTCCCGGATGCAGAATTTGAAAAAAATTACCAGGATAAGATTCAGGCTGATCGTAGTAAATCCAAGCGTGGGCGATTTGATGGTGGACGCGGCCGTGGGGGTGGACGAGGACGAGGAGGTCGACGTGGTGGACGCGGCCGCGGTGGACGTGGGCGTGGTGGCCGTGGAAGACGTTAAAAAGTAACAAATTCTTTGTAGAATTCTTAGATTGATTGTCGGCACCTCACCGGAAGTCCAACCAACCTCCAACTCCAACCGAGACAATGTAAAACTACCTCGGTTCCTTTGTATCGTATTCCGATTTCTTTTTCTGCTTTCTTACTTCGGACCTTTGGGTAAAGGTTTAAAAAATCATTTTCACTAATGACATGACTTATGCATACCAAAAAATTTTGTATAAATTAAGTATTGACCGAATTTCCGGATATTAGATTTGATTTAATGGAAAAGAATATATTTAAGAGTACCTATATTAAAATCATTGTTGTCGTCATCACATGACTAAAATATATTATGGAAAGTTTTAAATTTTTTTAAACAATTATTACAACCTCGCTCTTGAGGCTAAGGGTATTTTTTAGAGGCTAGCATTATCACGGCAGTCTAACCAGAGTATTTCATCAGTTCCTTCATTGTAGGATAGAGTCCGACCATCCAAATCATGTGACCTTGCCCTCGCAATACCTTTATTCTTTCTCCAGCAGTACATGAGTACAGCACCCAGAATAGACACTGACCCAATGGTCACTAATATTGTTCCAATTATAATGAGGAAATGAGCAAAATTATAGTGCTCCGGATTGATGTGGTGTCCGTTGTCCAGTTTTGACGGTGCAATTGATATCAGCTCTTTCCTTGTTTCATTCTCGATATCAATGTCTTTTCGAGTTGCTTCGGTTTGTTTTTTTGGAAATGGGTAATTTTTGGGATTCGTCACAACAGGAAATACTGTTGCTTTCTTGGGTAATTTCGGAATAAAGGGCCTATGCGTGGTTGTAGATGGGAAAATGGTTGTACTAGGTTTTGGTATTGGTGTTTCCGGTGCAGTTGGTGCAAATGGTGTGGTTGATAGGGTTGTAGCTGCTGTTGACGTTGCACTGGTACTGGGCGTAGATGTAATCGTAGTGGTTGTCATTACTTCCGGTACAGTTGCGCTTTCGGTAACAGGCACCAGTGTAAATTCAGTAACTTTTTCAGTCGTAATTTCCACTGATACGGCCTTCGTTGTGATTTGGGTAGTTGGAGGCGTCGCAGTGGTCGTAATTGTAGTACTTTCGGTGGATGTGGTTGTGACCGAAGGGATCAGCTCTGTGCTTGTTACTACAGCAGGGGTCGTAATCTCAATAGTTTTCATCGTCGTTTCTGGTAAATTTACAGTTGTTTGTCCAATTTCCGTATTTCGCTCAGTTACAAGAATCGCTATTTCAGTAACGGTCTCACTCTCCTGTACATGTCTGACTGTCGAGCTCGGAACCGGAACCTCATTTCCACTCTCAATCTGAGTTGACGTTGATTTCATGGTTGTGTCCGAGTCGGGTTCAAATGTACTCGTTTGCGTATTGATTGTACTTGGATCCGGTAATAGGACTGATGCTGTCTTATTTTCTGTTTCTGGTTCTGGGTCTGGTGAAGCAATTTCAAGCGGAATTGTAGGGAAGGTCGTGGACGGAGGTGACAGGGTTACCGGCGGTATTTCTGTGTAATAACATTTGAAAAATCTAAAGTCTTAATTTCGAATGTGAATAAGCTTTATAGAAAGCATTATAAAACGTTAATTAAATACCTATACATTCAGGGGCAGTCCCATTCCAACGTGTCCCGTCGCAAGTCAGGACGCGTTCCCCCTCCAAATAATGACCATAGTTGCAGGTGAACATTGCCACGCCGCCGCCGTAAAGTAGGCGTAAATTCCCTTGTATCGGAATTGGAAGCGTTCTACAGCCGTCACCTTTGTGCAGGTATTAAATATTAAAAAAGCTTGCTGACTTTTGCAGTTTTTAGTATACTGTATGTATGTACCTAGAACAATAAGAAAATTTGGATCTTACGGACACAGATTGGTGGAGGATCCGACCATTTACCCTTCACACAGACAGCAAGGGCGACGCCAAGCATGCTGAAATAAAATGCATTTACATATATACTTATGTTGATGTTATACTTGCGACAGCATTATGTAATTTAAACAATTACTTACTGGAACCCATACGAACACTGAAATCGTACAAGTGCTCCTTTGTCACGAATCCGAGTAGCTCCATTGATTACACGAATTCTTCGATCACATCTCGCTTTGGGTCTTAGAATTTCATCAAATCTTTGTCGATTGTCCAGTCTAGCAAAACCACGCTGTTCAGTTAATTGATTAATGAGTCGTTGACGTCCCTTTGGAACTGGGACAACTCCACCTCCACCGGTATTGCTATTGTCACCGTCCGCATCATAATCCGGACCAATTTCCGAACCTCCGCCTGGAGTCTCACTGGCAAACTCAAATCCATAGCAATTACTCAAAGTCAATAGGCCAAGAATTACTGTAAATATGGAGGATTTGAGCATTTTGACGCAAATTAATAAAATAAGCAATACAATAGAATACTAATTAAGAATTAAATCTACGCAATGGCCTGCTATTGTGAATGAGCCGCGGATGATGGCTGAAGGTTACGATGGTAAATGGTATATTAAGATTTGCCGAAAATGCAGACAATTCTTCCCAATAATATAATAGGACAACGAGATGTCCTTTTTATCTTTTCACTTTTACTCAACGGAAGTTGGCGTTGATAAGCGTTTTCCAAGACGAACTTTGGGACCGGAAATCATTTGTCGGAGGCTTTTGGGATTTTTCATTTTTCTGTTCTCTCTTGTCTTATGTGTTTTAGCGGAAGCATGTTATGTTAGGGCTTTTCATTGTTCAATTGTATTCTGCATCTATATTTTATACGAGATCAGAGTAACCCAGTAACGTTTTGCAGAATTTAACTAAAATGCTATCATATCTCGCGTTTTTTCATACTCTAATGCTGTTTGTATGTATTAGTGGGTATATCCATCGTAAATTGCTATAAAAAGGTCGAAAATGTATGCTAAATGCCTCAATTGCCACAAATTCGTCGAATTATGATCAGACCATGCCAATATTCATGAACCAATCAATGTTGCCTTTGAAACCAGTTTAAATTACCATCAATATTTTGTTATACGTAACATTTTTCGCAGAAGTAAAATTCGAGTTTTTTTTTGTTAAGATACCTACGCTACCTGACGCTTTAAAATATTCAGAGACCATTCAGAGACATGACACAAATTCCAAGAATTTTGTAACTGACTTAGAAAGTCTAGATTATTTTTTGTTTTCTCTTTGTGTTCCAGTCCAGCCTGGATTAAATATGGAGAAGCTCGAGCTGAATGTGCGTTAATGTTAATAAATTATGTATTTGTGCACTTGGCACTTATGGCTTATGGCATCGATCGACAAATGCTTGCGTAATCAATAAAATTATGTCAATTTCATTTCAGCATCTTGTTCGTATCCTCAGTTATGTCCCCAGAGAGAGTCAACCAAATGTACTCTTGGTTTCGAAATCCTGGTATCAAGCCCTGGACCAGTACATTGGTGTTCACGCTATATTGGGACGAGGCTTGCCTCTGAAGCCACACGAACAAGATGTCACACTCTACAATTCACCGAATATCCTGAAAAGTCTGGGCATCTCAACTTGCGAATTTATTGAATTCCTTAATGAGTCCGAAACCGCACCGAAACTAAAGCGTCCAGAGCTCCTTCGACGTATCGTATTCCGGAACTTCGTTTCTGCCGCAACCTTCCAAAGTATTCTCAATGACCGTGTCACGAATCTCCAAATCCTGGAAATTGACCACGGAGCTCTTTACCATCTGGAATTCTCGGATATTGACTTCTCGTTGAGTCACTGTGAAACTCTCACAGTGACTAGAAGCAATGGAACTCATCCACGATTTGAGCGACGAAGAGACTTGGGTTTCAATATCCAGTCTAACTATTGGATTGTCCATGTCAACGCAGCTTTTCTATTCACAAAACGGTTTCCTGGCCTGACTCGGATCGAAGTCACGTTATCCTATCTGAAGGCATTGCATCAAGACATTACCAGGGCACTCCTTACCCTCTTAATTAATCACATGGACACTCTCTCGTGCGCAGAAGTTATTTTGTCAAAGGATTGTCTCGTCGATACTTTTAGCCGACATGCAACGAAAAATTTCAAAATGCCGGACAGCATCCGCTACATTCCAACTACTTCTAAACCGAACAACAAATTGAGGAAGCTCAACTTGGAATTCCCTGTTTGGAATGTTCAAAAATCATCTGGTGACTGGGAACGTTGGTTAGGAACATTGCGAGCCCTGGAAATTCTTCGTATGAAAGGAACTTTCGGTCAGGACAGCGTTGAACCGGTCATTTCTCAGAATGCGGAGTCAATCAAGACTGTAGCACTGGAATGGAACTACAGGTCTCTCGACAACGAAGCTACTACTGTTGACGGTGACGAAGATGAAGACAATCAACCGGATTTCATCTTCAATACAATGAATTGCAGAATATTTAAAAACTGTCAAAATTTGACCAATTTGACCCTCAAGGGAAACTGGAGTTTCATTTCAGCCATGGATACCAAAGTTGAGCATGTCATCGGGCTCACGAACACGGCCTCAATACCCAAAACCTTGACGAGAATCACAGTCATGAATATACCATTGGACAGTGAATCCTGCAGATTCTTTTGCCTGGAATTTCCGGTCCTGGAAACTTTGAAATTGAGGACGATTGCAGGTAGAGTTGGACTCGGAGTCCAACTTCCCGTTGTGGGAGAAATGGTAAAGCGGAAACAATTGAGAAAATTTAAAGTTGACCTTGGATTTGGTTCGGATCCAATTGTACCACCAGAAATACTCAGTATTACAAAGAAAAGTCGTTATTCCAATTGTTACATCAAATCCTACTTGTACGGGAATGGGGACTACAAGGATGTACCAGAACATGGATTGGATTCAGATGATGAACCGGAAGTACCGGAGAATATTGAGGATTTTCTCTAAAATACGATTTTGTATTTCTGCCACATTTGTACCCAATACTAAATTCTTCTGTGTAAGTTAAATTATCTGAAACGCTATTCCAAAATGTAACGAGTCAAATGCAAATAATATATTTACACACAGAACCTCATGCAATTAAATGACAATTAATCAAACAAATCGGAGGGTGATATTTTCAAAATTAGAATTTAATGTTGATTCCAAATATGAAATTATTTTACGGTCATATTTGTATTTCCTGCTAAAACTCTCAAATTACTCCAAACTACCTTAAGGTAATATTAATAATAGAAACATCGTCATACGGTTTATCCGTTTTCGGACTCGTCTTCACCATTGAAATGGATTGACAGGTTTCCATTCCACGTGTTACTCGGCCGAAAACGGTGTGTTTGTTGTCCAACCAAGGCTGTTAGGAAAAAAAACGTAAATAATCGGTAAAAATAGAATGGCGAAGCACGAATCATAATAACAGAAGCAGTAAAACCGGCTTACCGTTGGCGTTAGAGTAATGAAGAACTGTGACCCATTCGTATTTGGACCAGCATTGGCCATGCTAAGAGTGTAGGGTCGGTCATGTCGTAAATTAGAATGGAATTCATCTTCAAACTCTCCACCCCAAATGCTCTCACCACCGGTGCCAATTCCTATAGTAAAGTAAAAATGATTTAATTTAAAATCAATTTATGAAAAATAGATAGGTATACGAATATAATCGTGACAGAAAGGTGTCTTACCGGTAGGATCACCAGTCTGAATCATGAAGCCTTTGATAACACGATGAAAAATATGACCGTTGTAATACCCATTCTTAGCATGGACACAAAAGTTCTCAGCGGATTTCGGACATTCCTTCCCAAAGATTTTCACGTGCACGTCACCCTTGGTGGTATGAATCACTGCAGTTTCGTATATCTTCTGTCCAACTGTGAATTAAATATTCTAATTGTAGAAACAAATACGTTTGCAAATTTTTGATAAAACAACCAAAAAATCTCACTGGTAGCATCCGTAGCGGAAATAATATCCTCCTTAGTCGGTTTCTCATTGAAAACATCCCGATCCGACTCTGAGCTCTTGGGATCATCTGCATCTCTCCTCGTAAACATATAGAATCGATTTTTCTTGAAAGCCGTACAGAAAAGTGTAGGATCCGCCTCAGATGAATCCAACGTCGGGTTATCAGCCGCTTCCAATTCCAGTGTAGGAGCTGCAGTTGATTTCCGGGCTTTGCCTTGGAAGAGAGCTAACTGGAGAAACCGAAGGTTTTCTGGTTTCCCGATAAGCTTAACCATCCGGTTTGTCACAATGTTAACCATTTTGATTCCAATCACAGTTGGGTAGAGAAGGAAATTTGAGCTTTCATCAAAAATCATGTTGGATGTCTTGATATTCTCGGATTTTTCCAATTCCCTCTCAACTGCCATCCGACGACCAAATTCCATATTTGGAATAAGTTGTTTTTTACTTTGGAGCTCCAAGATATTGCTCAGACTTTCGTCAAAGACACGTACTAGTTTACCAGTTAGGAATTTGAATAGACAGACCTGCAAAAGTAAAACAATAAGAATAGCTAACTCTAATTATAATTACACAATTTGCGTGTAACATAGTAGGCTGTGATCTATTCTGTACTCACTCTCCTGTCCGATGTCAACGTGGCAAAGTACTGTCCATTTGGAGAAATAGTTAAATTATATAAACTGAGTTTATTTTGTACAAACTCAAAGAGGTCTGTGTCCAATTTAGAAGAAAATCCAACATTTTTAGGGAACTCATACTCTGTCCTTGGTCCAGTCCAGTATTCAATCATGGCTTTGGTATCAACTGAGACAACAGTGTCAAGAACAGGGTTGTACTTTATAATGATCACTGGATTCATGTGAATATTTTCAAGAACTTTGATTGGATCACTCGTTCCTTGCTGTCCATTGTAGATGTAGATTTTGTTCGAATCTGCGTCCGCACTACAAAATTCAACAATTAAATGAATAGAATTGTATTCTTGGAATTTGTACATTTGCACACGATTCGGGATTACTTACACAGCTAAGGCTGCTACTGGATCTCCAGACCGATGTATCCACTCACAAGTCTGGGGAACGTAGTCAAGCTTCATCATATTGATCATGTCTACAATATTTTATATAAATTGTTAGATTTCAGTAAAGTATTGAGTAATGAAATATGGCGAAACAACAAAAATTCAAGCTCACCAAAATTGACAACGTCAAAAACTTTGATACTCTTGTCATTAGAAATAGTGGCAAGATAAGTTCCCATTGGATTTACACAAATTCCTTGAATATTTCCCAAATGACTACGAAAATGTTTCACAAATTCAATTCCTAGTTCTTGCTTCTTCCAAAACTTCACATGACCATCACTACTGGCTGTTATAACAAAATCTGTTCTGGAAATTGAATAAAGTATTACATTACGACACTGTAATCCACATTATGTACATATTTCAATATAAGTACATTTTACATAATTTTAGTAGTTATCTCCTAATCATAATCCTTACTTGGTGACAGCTATGTGAGAGACAGGTTCCCGATGCATATAACTGATTTCATAATAGTCTGAGTCGGGTAAATTTTCAATGTACACCGCTTCATGTTCAAGTACTGCAGAAATGTAGAATTAAAGATAATAGATAATCCATTAGTTAAATTTCATAACATTTCACTGTACTGCAAGAAATATGTATTTATTTACGGAACCGAGTTGCATATTGCATAACATTTCAGAAATTATATTTACAACAGATGACCGATAACCGACCTTTCCGCCGTTTTGCCGGCTGAGCATCTGGAGCCACAGGCTGTGGTCCGATAAATTCATCGTCACTCTCTTCTTCGGCGTCACTTTTTCCGGCTTTCCGTTTGGACGCCGCGGTTTCCTCGGGTTCCGGCGAAGACATCCTCAATCCTAACTTGGATTGGACTTTGCGTAACCTTTGACCTGCACTCAAACAACAGTTGACAGTTATGAATGACACTGACAACTGATGACTGAGAACTGACAACTAACTGATTGTGGAATTCCGGCGTTGTTGTCTCAAAGTTTTTGGTAATAAGCACGTAACGTTTGAAATTGACGCTGCTTCGCTCAGCTCCAGCGAAAAAAAAATTGCTCAGCTTTATGACTTTATGAGGCGACGCCAGGCAGTCTATGGCCTCAGGACAATTTGGCATTTCCGCACTCACCGCCTACTTTTGACTTTCGAGATTCGAAAGGCCTCTGAATTTGAATGTACACCTTTCTACAGACAAGACAGAAGGTTGAAGGTGAACGGTTTCGAGATTGACATTCAACATTCAGTCACTTTCAGCAGTTTAGTGTTGTTGTTTAAAAATCTGTTAAAACAGCGGAATATTTGTATTTATAGTAAGTACTTGTAAGTTCAAGTCACAAGCAATTTGCAATTGTCTGATTTGGTCTCCTAATCCGTGATGGAGGTCGAGGAATCGATTGGAAACGGAGAAAACCATTCCTCAACATCGGGGGAAACGGGACAAAGTCGAATAAGCTCTGTGACCCTGGCCGAAGGCAAGGTTCCAGATTGGAAACTTGATCTCCTCATGGAGAAACTCCGAACTCGGTCCAAGGCCAGTACTCTTGCTGATACGGCACGGAATCTACGGACTTTAATTATCGTATGTCATGTGTCTATTTTAATTTTTCTGTTTTATACACATTAAATATTGTAAAATATTCTTGATTGTGCAATAAATATTGTATTTGCAGGAGCGGCGTCTCGTGATAGACCAAGACGCAAAGGCTGAGTTACAAAAATCTCTGGACGTTCTTCAGCAGTCCATTAAAGTTAATTCCCTTCAAAGCATGATTGAGAGGCTGGAAATGGTATCACGACAACAAGGACTTCGGTTTACGACTGGCTCAAGTGGAAACGAATGGTTTATTTCATCGGACATGTTCTACTTAGAACTTGTAATTGATCCTCAAGGCTTGGTCCAAGAAGTTAAGATTCAGCATGACGGAAAAGCTGAGCAGCAGGTAATTACGTAATATCGGATTTTTTTACCATAGCACGTGTCATAACATTTTTGTGTTTCCCTTTTGCAGAGTTGCCCTGAAATTGTGGAGTCTCTTCGACGCCATGATTTCACCGAATACGCCGCACATCTTGAAGGTCTAGTCTCAATCTACCAACTCAATGCTGACAAGAAAACAAAGAGTAAAGTCTTCATAGCACTTCAAGCCCTGGAAACGGATTTAGCCTCAATGGCCAGCACCTACTCCCATATCACGGATGGAGAAACGGTCGTGATGAAGTCCCTTATTGGCCTACTTCAGCCCCGAAGAGGAGGTCATCCTCTCAAGCTCGTGTTTTATATCACTCCTTATGAGTTCTTGGATTTGAACACGAAGGAACTCCAAGCTGACGTGGAAACGATTCTTGAGAAGAAATTAGGTGTGGTTGCCAGCGTTTCTGTTCAAGCTTATAATTCTCATAAGCTACAAATGAATACGACAGTGACAATTGGGAGGACACCGGATGGGAAGAGGTAAAAATTGACTGACAGTGATATCTGACATCAATACTTAAAGTGCATGTATAGCTATGTATTTTAATTTTTTTCTACAGCATTCCTCGTTACGGCACCCTAAATGCTACCAACAGTACAGCCCTCCCAGCATGCTTTACCGTGAATCTAGCAAAAGGAATCCCAATGTGCAAGGAATTACTCCTATCGATTCAGACGACAACAGGGATTCACTGTTTTGATTTTACAGATCCTCAGCCTATTCTGAATTTAGTTACGAAACATGTCTCAAATGGAAATCTCAATTGCGAGAATGGAAAAGGATTATTTGTGGTAAATAGCCATAGCCAAAATCTACGCAATTCGTGATCTAGGCCGTTTCTAATACATAATTTCTTATTGCAGGAACTGCCAGATCAAGCTCACTGCTATTACATGACGGAAACGTCTCAACTGGAAGGGATCATGGTGTCAACTATCTCATTTACTCTGGCGTCACAGTTGCCCCAAGTGATAGCTACGCTTCGTCAGCAGCTCACGTTCAATACTCTGGTAGGAAGCTGTGTTCGCGTTGCCAGCAAACCAGGTCAGCATATTTTTGTTTGACAAGGTTTTTACGATTCGGAACTTCGATGGGTTGAAATAATTGATTTTTTGTGTAATCCAAAATCCATCAGACTCATCTTGCATTGTGTTTGAAGTAAATGCTCTGTCACATCAGAATATAACTGTTTCATTCCAACATCCATTGGAAGACTCATTGGTCACGCTGGAGTTCGATCTGAGAGATGTCTCTCATCCCCAATGCCGTCTCCATGCTATTGCCAATGCGGCGGATATTATTCCTACCTTGGAGGAGTATGCTTGCAAAGTTGTGCATAGGTAAGACAATAGCAATTTTGACGCATAATAACCGAGAGATCTCGATATGTAGAGTTTCCTATGAATTTTACAGAACAATGTCAATCCCCGTCACACTCCGTGCAGTAATCCGACGTTGGAGAACAATGAAAGTAAAATCTGAACCCATAAATCAAGATCATATTCGTGTAAATTCCTCATCATTTGGTAGTGACTCCTCACTCCAGCCAACACCAGACGTTTCTTGTGGTGCAGAATCCGAAAGGCTACAAAATCAACAACAATCCCAACCACCGACACAGCAAGTCCCTGGAATTGTCATGAATATGAATATGAAACCTCGTGTATCACAAAATTCCTCATTTACGATATCTCCTATCAATGCAACGAATCCTTTTCCCTCGCAACAACCCCAGCAGCCTATGGACTTAATGTCTACATATATGAATAACCCACTTTTCTCATCACTGTCCAATTTTCAGCAGAATATGGGTGGATTGAATTTACAGAATTTTACACCGAATATGGCACTTCAGATGATGGCAGCTTCTCAGATGCAAGGAGGCAAGGCGTCACCGTCAATGCTCATGGGTTTACTGGATCAGGTTGGTCAGCGGGGTAAAAGAAAGAAGCGGAAGGGAACGAATGAGGATAATGCTAATGGAGCAGGTAAATTGATGGTTAAAAATTAAGGCTGTACTTATTCATATTTAGTTTAGAATTTTTCCGGTAACTCGTAATGTTCAGCTAATGGACAATATGTGGTCCGTGTCCGTCGTCGATGGTAATGACGCTAGACGCTACTGTTTGTAATCAATTTACAAAGTTATTCGCTTTCTAACCTAACGATATGCTTGATTTCGGCGCTATAACGAACGCTACTGGCATTATCCCTGGCAATTTTTTGCCCATTGGCGGACATTTACAAGAAACCGGTCTTCAAAGCATGAAAATGGCCTTAACATTACATTCAGTTTCAAATCTACTGAAGAGCTATTTTACAATGTATTGCCATTGCCTGATTTTTAGGAAACGGTTCAACCTCGAACGTGCCTCGTCCCTCCCCGTCACCTTCACCGAAAAGCATACCATCAAAAAGTCCAATTCGGAGACAAAGTTCAGACTTATCCGAAACTAATATTCCTACACCACCTACTCCACAAACACCAACGAGCAATACAGCCATTAACCTTCTGATGACAGAACTGGGACTCGATCACCCTGATCCTCGCTGGAATATTGACATCACCCCAGTCACGACGCCCACTGAGAAATTCGCACCAAATAAAATGAATTTTGGGTCAGCTCAAGTACAAGAAGTAAATGAAACTATGAAAACACCTGGACCAGAGCTTGAAATTGAAATGGGTAAATTCCCAGTCCCAGCCAGTAAGAAGTTTGTAATGCGGGAAGGCGTGAAACGATCGATGTCTCTAGATTCCTCTGCTATGGGTGGGCATCATGGAAATCTGACATTTGACCCTCTGGACAATAACTACAAAATGACTCCGAGCCTGAGTATAACACCTGTAACAGGAACTACATCTACGGTCAACTCTCTACTGGCTGCAATGCGTCCTGGCATTGAGATAATTCCACTCCCGAACCCTGTCTCTATTCCAAATTCCATTACGGTCACCCCAATAATGCCTAAACCCGCTCCTCCAGCCACAATTACTCAGCCGGACAAAGTGGAGAAGAAAATGGACGAGGCGGAACTGAAACGAAGGATTTTAGAGAAAAAAGAAAGAAAACGTAAATTCGAGAATGAGTCAAATAAGAATAGTAATTCCATGAAACCTAAATCCATGCAAATCAAGAAACCACGCCCAGCCTTGACAAATCCTGCAACTTCAATTGCTAAAGTTATGAATATGAACAGCCTTGGAAAACCAAGTGTATCCACACTCAAGTCTGTTTCTGTCTCAGTCTCCCTACCGAAATACCCTGAATTGTCATCAATGAATAAACCGAAGCTTCCTAAACCTGGTCCATTGTCAAGCCAAGCTAAAATTGTTAAAACATTTTCACCAGGTGGCCCAGGCATAAAACCAGAAACAATGGTTCAAATTAAAACTGAGCCTGTGACCTCACCAGCTCCCAAACCTTCTTCGGAACAAAAAGTCGATGTTAAACCCAAACCCCAGTTACCAATTTTCTGCGGGACCAGCAGTGGCAGTGGCAGCGGTGGAGCTGGAAAGAAAGGTGGGCTACTGGCTGTCATTGACAAACTCAAATCTCAGCAGCACACCCCAACCGAACTGGAGCCGAAGAAGGAAATGAGCAAACTAGAATTTCTCAAAACTTCCTCAGCAATTACATCTGAGCTTGCCAAGAAAACCGCTGGTCTTCCAGGCATGCTCAATCCTGAGTATATGATAAAGCAAGGTCAGGGTCAGAGTGGATTGAAGCTAACGATAAACAAGACTAAAACTCCATCAAAGGATAAGAAGGCGGGTATGGGAATGCCTATCAAACGAGGAATGTCACCCAGTGGACTCAAATCACCTAAACTCGTAGCCAAGAAAATCGTTCCGCCGACCCTTTCCATGAAGAATCCTAAAGGTAGTCCAAACCCTACGGAAGAAATTGATTTGACCAAGAAACTCTTCATGCCTGGTGCAGTCCGTGGCTTAGAATCAGGTGTTTTTGATGGACCCAAATTCGACACCAAATTCCAGATTCCGAAGAAATCCCGAAGTGTGGTTGCAACTGACCCACTACCGAAAGAAAAACGAGAAGAGTCATCTACAGCACCAGTGCTGAAGGAAATCAAGGATGACGCTGAGGATTCCGTCAATGAGCCGCCAACGCTAAGCATTGCAGCTACTTCACTGAGTGACGAGTCCGAAAAGGATGAGCCGCCGGTACTCTCAGCCCAAGTTGTCATTCCGGTTGAAGAAGTGTCACCGCCGGCCCCTATCCTGAGTGTCCCGGATTTCATTTCCCCAGAATCCCCAGATCAAGTGAGCGTCGAGGAAGCCCTCACTCCCACCATTCCCACCACACCACTCAACTTGGCTCCGGTTGCACCGAGTCCTAGACCGGAAATTCCGCAGATCCAGTCACCGGATAAAAGTCCGGACCCAGATGCTCTCATCATGGAAATTGATGCACCGGCCGAAGAGCCCTGTGACCTCTCTGTGGTGAGCGAGCAGCCGAAGGAACCGGAAGTGGTAGTGGTAGAAGATACCACAACTGATAATACTACTAGTATGCCGCCGCCTCCGGCGCCCACAGTTGACCCCGTCGTGGCAGTCCCCAGCCCTGTAGCCGCTCCTGCACTACCAATTGTGTCTACGATAATGCACATTGTGCATTCACCGTCTCCGCAGCCCGGATCTCCGGCGTTGCTTCGGTCACCGCTCGTCGTAGCGTCCCCTCACTCGGCCCATAATTCACCCTATCCTATACCCATAATTGACGATGATTTGATGGATGAAGCCCTCATTGGATAATTTCAACATCTGAATGTTGATTTTAAAGTGACATTTTGAACCTTAAATAGGTAAATTGGAAATATTTAGCCCTGTAATTTAGTAGTTAGTTAGGTAATAGGTAAGTATGGTGGTTCTTATGTAGTTTTCTTACGTATCTACCGCATTACGTATGGTTCATGGATGTAGGGTCTGTGTTTTCTGGGTGATTAGTAGCTTCGAAAGCAACAAGATTCGTTCTGCTTGCAGTATGTACATAATATAATTGAAAATACTTGATGTGATTTGGTAGTGGGATACAATTATAGTGATCCGCGTGGATTGTTTAGATTAATAAATTCTATTAGCATTATTTAATAGGTTAAGTATTTCATTTAAAAATGGTATTAGATTTCTTGTCGTAAATAAATATGTGCGTAACCTAACCTGTATGTACATTCCAGACATGGTTCAGCCAGCTGTTGCAGTAGCGAGTAATTTTATGATCTACGTATGCATTTAATTTCTGTTTGGGGAGATGGAAGTTGTAATCTGTACAACTGTCAAAAATTCGCTGAAAACTAGGTATCAGCAATCATGGTTATTGCAGTTTTTAACAGGTTGAAGGGCAAAAGCACCATAAATTAAACGGAAACGTGAGGTCAACGATGGTTAAGAATTTTAGCATTTTCGTTACGGGTTTATGGGACATCTCTACCATTCAATTTGTCTAGGTAGATAGATTTGGAATGCGCTCAAAGTGTACCATTGAGTCTAAATAGCATGAACGTGAGGTCAGCAGACGACGGTCAGGTCAGGATTTCTGGAATTGTCAGCTCAGATCTCCTTCAAGGTTAGGGTCATTGCCTGCTTTTACATGTATAACTTGAAATATACGGGCAGATTTATTGAAGCATCCAGCAGCAGGCAACGCGTTAAAAGTATTTCTAAATTGTCGAATTTACACTAGTTAGTTTACCTACTGAGCATAGGACGTGGCATTGCGCCTAGTGTAAGCATATATTCGCTTCGAGCTTCGATTTGACGGTACCATTGTCGTGTCGCTTGAGTAAGTAGCAAGTAGCACGATGCTATAGCTATTTCTCTTACGTAAATAGACACCTGTATATTTGGATGAATTGGACCTCTGTAAGATTAGAAAGGTAAATAACAATAAACCTATTACCAAAAGGAATGTTGTTGTTTGTTATCTACCTAACGTTTCTTAGAAGCCATGAAAATGCAACTTGCACGCGTACTTCCTTCTCCGCACTTTAATATTTAATATACATATGTAGGTACCTACCTATTTATATGTATAATTCTCATGCGTCGCACTTCACACTGTACAAATTATCTTGCAAATTAATAATCAAGTGCGACTTAGGATTTTCTATGTACCCTGCATTTGAGCTACATAGGAACATGTTTATTATGCGAATGTGAAAACATCAAAATGAAACGTTAGACGGATTGATCTATGATCTCTGATTTAAGATTCAAGATTCAATTTAAATCATCCTCGAATTAAAACGCCTTATCCATACAAGAAACCACGCGTCTCGAGCACGGCTATTGATAAAAAACGGAATCCACATAAGTCATAATAATATTTGCATCCTATGACTTTCCATTCAGCTAAAATCGATTCTTCGACAATTTCGGACGACCACTTGGGCGCAAGGCCCAAGAATAGAAAATCGTTTGCGGATTTTGAGCTAATTCCGGTTAGTCTGCTTTGGCCGTATATGCATTTGCTCTGCCTAGCGTTCAAGTTTTGCTAGCACGAAGCCAGCCCACGGAATTGTAATGTTACTCGCCTGACACGATGTCAACCCAAAACATGGCACAGAGAGAATTGATAAGACGAGACATTTATTTTTTCAACACTTTAGGCTGGTTTTATCTAATTGAGAATGAAGGAAGGAAGAAGGATTTATAGAATTTTTATGTATGTAGCTAAACCTACGTGTAGGTATCAATCTTTATAGACTCTCTGCCTATATCACTCGTGGACACCATACACTTCAGTTCATGGTTAAAGCTTTGATTTTGATTAGCTTAATATTTACATTAAAAGACTTAAATGGTAAGTTACAAAGCTGTTAGAGTTCTTGAACGGATTTGTGAAGTTTTCGTAATTGTTATAAATCTAAGGCGTTATATTTGTACGAGGGCAGTTGCATAAGTTCAAAGCCTGTATATCAGCTTTCATAATTAAACCTGGTGTTTGTCACTTGCACTTGGTGTCTTCACAGGTAGCATCCCAGACAAGACTCTTGCCCTTAAACAGACAGGTGGAACGCATATACAATGAAACATAATGTTTTCGTAACTTTTATGAATTTAAGGCGTTATAGGAGGGCAGTTGCATAAATTCCAGCCTGTATTTCTACTTCCATATACCGATTTGTACTTGGTGTCATCACAGGAAGCATCCCAGACAATACAGTTGCCCTTTGATATACAAGTGGGACGCATATAACGATACAAGTTTCTCCATATTACATGCATGATTCTATCCGATACGGATAGTGTTCTTATCGGATAGGAATACATTGAGGCCACGTTAGGTTAGGTAGACAAAAATCGGGCAAAAATATTATTTAGATACAAATCCCGATGCCATTACTTGACCTTTCCGAGTTATACATATAACATATTCTACAGCCTGCCCGTAAACGAGGCCTGGAACATAAATGCCTCTAATTAATTGGCCATAGATGCTCTGAGGCTATTTGTAGTAAAGTGCTGAGGAGATTTATGTCACCAGTATATGTAGTACTTGGTACAGAGCTCAGAGTCCGATTTCTCCAATACAAATACGTAACATGGAAGGAGACAGAAGACGACCCTCTCTCCGAGACACTTTACTTCCATTTACCATTTACACAACATTACCACCCCTTCACTGTAATTATTTATTAATTGGGGCTTCCTACTTGAACGACACATACTAGTAGGTAGCCTAGTTATTGTACTATTTGTACACTACTGGCTCAGCAGTTTCTACTCTGAAGCTCAGCTAATAAGATATTCACAGCTCTTCCAGTAGATCATAAGTAAAGTCACAAAGTCCATGCAAATAACACACGACAATACTTTGCTATTGTATCTAAATCGCAGAACACGCTTCTTTAAACATACAACACCCAGCGTTTTGAACTTTTCTACAGATAAAAGTCGATAAAAGTTTTATTTCCTTACTAAACGAACGTTAGTGTATTGTTGTTGTAGAAATATAACTTCAAGCCTGAAACAGGTCAAGAGGCAACAATATTGTTTGGAAATCTAAATTACACGTGCAGCACGCCAAATATTAAATAACCACCCCTTAGCTAAAAGCTAACGAAATTATCCAGCAAACGCGTGTTATACGCGGATTCAGACTTCAAGTACGTATCCAATTATCCTGTAAAATTTGAATGAAGCCCTTCAAACCTTCATAAGTGATTCCAGAATGAGCTAATCACTATTATTACCTGCTTACAGCACTTAAACCGCGATAGTGTCGCTGCTGTTATGTGGAGTGAATTCTCGGCTATCAAATATACATAATAGGTATGATTACGATTACGAACAATATGCCTAATCAATGAAATACTCGTTGAATTGTGCTTTGATTCAGTAATAAAATAGAAATAACTATGATCATTCCGTAATCAATTATTCCAGGAGTACATTCACATTGAAATTTGAAACATTTGAAATGGCAGAGGCCGTGAAACTGGAAACCTTGGCCACCTACTTTCTCTATCCCACTTGTGAAAAGCTCGAGCGACTATCGAGCAGTTTGACCGGTGGCAGCATTAATACGACCACCACCAGGATCAACGTATGGCGAAACCGAACAATAACAGCAGGATCTATCCGAAGCAATACAGATAGCACCACCAGTTTACTAGATACCTCTGTGACATATGACCTGGTCATGAACTTAGTACTTCGCCTAGTTCTCAATTTAGAATTTCAAAAATGGGTGTTTTCGTTGATCGGGTGCCTCCTGGTCGGGATCGCCGGGATATTCCCTTTCTTCATTTTCCGTCCATCTATGCAGATGAAAGGCGACAGGTCAAGTGAACCTAGTCCAAGGGCGACTGGAATCGACCCGAAATTACTTAACTGTCTGCTCAGCTTTGCAGTAGGAAGTTTGTTGGGTGACACGTTTTTGCATCTCTTACCCGAAGCCTGGGAGCGTTTCCGAGAAGATGGCGGGGATGCGGAAAACGCACTTAGGAGCCTCGGGTCCTGGACACTCGTCGGTATTATTTCCTTCATCATATGTGAGAAATTAGTGTCCGTGAATGAAAATGAGCCGGAAGATTCAGATGAAATTGCAAATAATAATCATTTGGGTGTGAAGAAGGATGGTCCATCACAAACGGACATTACAGCTGGGTATTTCAATCTACTGGCCAATGTGTTCGATAATTTTACGCATGGGCTGGCTGTTGCAGGGAGCTTTATCGTGTCACCCAAAGTTGGACTTCTGACCACAGCAGCTATTTTACTCCATGAAATTCCACATGAAATTGCGGATTTTGCTATTTTACTCCGTTCAGGATTCGATGCCTGGTCAGCGGCCAGGGCTCAGCTTTCCACGGCGTCTGTGGGTCTTTTCGGGGCTGTGATTGCTCTCACGGCGGACAGCATGGAGACACAGATTGGGAATTACACATGGTGGATTCTTCCGTTCACGGCCGGGTGCTTCATAACCATTTCATTGAATAACCTTCTGCCTGACCTCATGAAGGAACAGAGTGTCAAGGAGTCACTCAAGCAGTTTCTTTGTCTCCTACTCGGAATCAGTGTCATGGGGTCCATGTCTCTGCTCCACGTTTGAAAATTACCGTTCCAGGATGTTCAGTTTAAACAATGGTACATGGCCTGGCCTGGTTTGGTTTTTGTAGTCCGGTTTTTTGTGACGCTCCGTACCTTGTACCATTTTGAATGGTGACCGTGAAAAAACTGCCAGCACACTGCTGCAAATAATGTTACCTATGTTATTTTGCTTCATTAGCATCGTGTAATAAAAGCAATTAACATTACAATAAGGTACTATACGAAAAAATATGTAACCGAGTTTATAAGCTATAGCTTTATGAGGTTTGTTTAAAAATGTATGCGTTATTAAGCTGCTATTTGAATGAAATGAATAGACTCTTATCATACACGTTATGAAGTCTGATTGTTAATTGTACTGTCAGCTATTTCGTGTTTAAAATTAGGTTAATTTTATATTTATGTTTTACAGTGTCATTTGTATTTACTCCAATAATACAAAATGTAACATGTAACACATTCCATTGAAATGAATCGTGTACTTTAAGTTGGGTGAACATGTAATTGTAATATGTACGTAGGTATACCTCCAATATATCGAACATATTAATTATAAATATAATTATGCAAAAATACCAATATGTACGCGTACCTTTGTTCTGAGATTGCTATCTACTGCACCATATGTCTACTAAATATGTACGTATTTATATTTGTTGTGATAAATAAAATTAAAAATGCTTTGCAGTTTTCGTGTTTGCGTCTTTGGTTCGATATTGAATAACGTAATGTTCAATCACGTGTTAATAGCGTTGATAGTTTAATGTAATGCAGTTATTGTTTCAGTTTGAATTTATGCAGTACATGATCGTTTCATATGTGAGTAATAGATACCTATGTTAGGACCAGAGCCCGAAATAATATAGGTCAATTGAATTTTCTGATCGGCGAAGCCTTAAATTAATTATTTCTGAACCTAACATGACATATCAACACAAGAACAGCATATATTCGCTAAGTTAGTTTAGGTTTGAATATTCTGAGTTACTAAAAATTCTCCAAAATTCAAGAAGACAACTGCTTGGGGCAAAGCTACAACCAAACCTAACCTAACAAATATACCTTAGATTTATGTGTTTAGGTTAGGTTAGGTTACCCTGAAATCGATTTGGAATAATTCTCATCTTTTCAGGTACTTTTCGGGCATTGGTCGTTTTCGGGCTCTGATCCTAACAGATATACTCAAAACGAGTATTCTTAAGTGTTCAGATAATGATTCAATTATTAAGTCATAGTTACAGACTTAACTTTTGACTTACAACAGAATTTAGGTATTTTGTTACTCTTGAGGCTTATCAGTTAAAATTAGAAGTACCTACTTCAAAGGTGCTTCAAATTTTACTTCTATTATGTACAAGTTAGTTAGTGCGTCAGAAGTCTGAAAAAAGTGATGTGTTTGTGTGTCTCGTCTGAAGAACCGTGCTATACGCAGTTCGGTGACAATTCCAGACATGCAACATGTAATCATAAGTTGACAATTTGTAGTACCAAGTATACAGAAATACAATAGAATATCATTTATCATGTAATCAACAGGCAAAACCATTTGAAAGACAATTCTAATTTGAAAGACGGGTCAAAATTCAATTCTAACACACGGCGTCGTGTCATAATCATACTTTCATATGAATATTCATATTCATTGATTAAACCATGGATCACAGACTGAGTAATTGGCAAATATTTTTGCAATAATAATATCTCACAAGGAAAAACTAGCAAAGACCAGTAGCCCAGTAGAAATTTTGCAAATTAGATTGTCAAGCTCAAAATTTGACATGTGCAATTAATTCGTAACATACCTTACTAGCAAACAGATACAAATTGCTCACAATACATAACACGCACCTTATGTTACTTTACAGTTATAACTACAAAGAAATAGATAATTTGTTCAGAAATCTGCATAACTACTTACATGTGTCCGAGATCTTACTGCGTGAATTTTTAAAAATCTCTTGTCATGCCAAAATCGAATATTAATCAGCAATGGGTGTATTACTTATGTTGTAAATGACCGACAAACCTTGATTCCATTTTTCAATTACCAAATTTCAAGGGTACTTGTCCTTTGTACTTTGTTTGTAGTCCATATAGAGCTGTTGGTTTAGCTAGCAATCCTTAAACTCTACCTCTGCTCTGCTACTGTTTAAAAATTTTAAAAATAATCGTGCGCCTGTTGGAAGCTATAATATTTATTTGTTTAATTATTGAATTATAATATAGTATTAACTACAATGTCGTCTAACCTAATTTCATCCATGGAATTGGATGGTTTGTCAAATTTTGCTTCGACAGCCTCCATCTTATATGCGCTGGCGTCTTCGCCAAAATTGTGTTTAGGTGTTATTACCAACATTTCTGTGATTCAGGGAGTCGGCTGGTACCTACCACTCACGTACTATGAAACTGTTTTGGTTGGTCTTGTTATAGCTCAGGTAAGGAATTTAAATATTATTATATAAAATCTTAAATCTTAGACGTAATTAACTCGTATGATTTGTTCAAGACGACGAAATTTTACTGGAGCAAATACGATGAGACGTCTTGAGACTAAATAGGCCAAACAATGTCAGACCGAGCGGCCAAATATCGCAAATCTACCTAGGAATAGTTCTGGACGCGATAATTACTCTGTATTCCCAATGCGAAATTCGTCACGTTCATAAATTAACTTCAATATTATTGAACAGCAGTGGATGGAAATTCCTGCTTCCATCTTGTAAGTATAGATACACGTACCTGCCAATTACAACAAAATGTGCATCCCAAAATAGAACAAACGCGTGACTTCCATAAATAACTCATTTCGTGAATTACGACTGTAGTAAGCACAAAGCATTGTAGTCAACTGACACATTATGTAATAGCGTTTTGAAACTTTAAAAATTCTGTCAAAATGAAGTCAGAAACTTTTGCTTTCATAGCTTCAGTTTTTGTACTTCGAACAGTGTATATAAAGCTTGAAACGGAAGCCGTTCTAACCAGCTTGACAACGACGCCGACCCAGCGGTCATATATGCTTTCAACTCCATACGAATCAATATTATTAGCTCTGATTCTTGCGCAAGTAGGTAATACATATTTAGATATGCATTGAAGTACCCTTAAGCTAATCCATTTAATTTTAAAATTTGTATTTAGGTTTCAGTATTACAAGCCATCGGAGTGCTCCCAATTAATATTAATAAATTCTTGTACGGAGATCCAAGTGGACGGCGAAAAAGAAGCATTTTCAAACCGTTAAGCAACGAAAAAGAACTCAATTCTAATCAAGAACTTGTCGAGAAAATTCTTAGTGTGAGTTTTTGTGACTACATATATATCTAATTGCACACTACTTTGCACACCTGTGTCCATGTGTTACGACGTAAACTTATAGCTCAACATTGGATTTTTAAATAATTCCAGGCTCTCCGAGGATTGGATAAATACGAATGTGTTTTTCGGACACTCTGTGAAGTTCAGAAGCAAACAATATGGGGTTACAAGCCCCCAAATGGACTCCGGCTTACAATAGATGCTTTTCAATGGTATGTCCGGTTTTTAGCCTAAGAAACGTGAATTCTCAATTAAAATTAAATAACTAGTTAATGACGCATTTATCTCATTCATATAGGCTTGGTCAAAAGCGACAAGCAGCAAGATTTCTACCCTATAATGACCACGACAACCTGAATTCGACTCATAACGGTACGGAACCGGTAACACCGGCGGCATTGCCATATTTCGCTGAAGCTGTTCAGCTCGGGAAACTAGCTTCAGTACATCGAAATTCCACAAATTGTGAACAACGCTACTCACACTGTGCAGTGACCGGGGAAGAAATTATGAGCTATATTGAACAAATGCATTTGGATGATTTATTTTGACATTCTCAAATCCAATTAAAACATGAGCTGCTGTTATATAATGTGTAACGCAGTGTAACGGATCATATTGAAATAGCAACATGTAACTTTGTCCGTCAGGTTCATTAATTCTAATAACCAAAAGTTCATCGAAATACGCATACCTACCTAGAGTGCATTGAATCCATTCACACTTTGCAGTACCCTCAATTAGGAAAATTACGAACGTGTTAACGAACCGTAAAAACATTGTGTATATGTCTAGAGATTTATGCATGCATTAACGGGTACCATTCATGTACAAGTTCACAAGGCATTAGCTTGTTGTAACACACATTAGTACCAGCGACACGTCTGATTTCAAACTAGTGATTTACAAATACTTTGGGCGCTTTCAAGTAGCAAAACCAAAATGGACGCTGACATCGCGATTACCAGTAGCTTGGCTACGGCATGTCTTCCATTGCTACCCTTACCAACCTCGACAGACGGTCTTTTTGACACAATCTCAACCCAGCTCACTAATGCAGCCTTTCCACCGTTAACTCGATTTGAAACAATATTTGTCGGACTTGCTCTGCTTCAGGTTTGTAAAAAAAATCGGGTATTCGTGAAATTAGTGTTTTCTAAAAACAGAATATTCGATCGTATCTGCAGCTTTTCTGCTTTCAAATGATGGGGCTCATTCCGTTCGACCTTAGCAGGATTATCAATGGAATGTGGACTGGTCGGAGAATCCGACGGGAGGTCAAGTATAACAAATTGGTGATAATTGACAATAATATTGAGCTGATCATTTTACAAAGTTTTGAGGTGAGAAAATTCGTAAAGAACTGTGCATATGTACTTGAAATTTTTATAGGTATATTATCGTTATATACTGTAGGCTTTGCATCGACTGGATAAATACAACGAGCACTCTGTGAACTCAAATCGGAATCCCAAAATGGTGCATATAAACTCCCCATGGGATTGGAAATAACTTTGGAAGGTGTCAAATTGTAAGCATATCAAAAATAAAGTCAGACTTTACTATGTATTAAAACGGTTTTGGTTTTGGTTTTGTTTGGATCAATTTTTATTTCGTATTTTGAATAAGTACCTACATATTTCCGTTACATCTTGTACAAACAGATATTCTGAACGGAAAATTGGTAACTCCACGGCTGATGCTGGACTCAATTCATTCCAAAGTTTTGCAGAAGCGGTGGATTTCGCTCATTTAACCGGATCATCACAGAATTCAACAAGTTGTGAACATAAATATCGATTATGTCCAATCCTAACGTCAGAAGTGATATATTACATTGAGCAAATGAAATTAGATGAGTTCTTTTTATGAATCCGGTATCAGAATCGGACATTTTATAATTGTTCAATAAAAGTGATGACAAAACAAGTTTACTCAACCTTGTCATCAGGTATATGCAACTAAAATGAAAACACTGACCCATAAACGAGCTTCACAAGTTGAGCGTAAATTTTTAAATACCTACCGGATCTGTCTTAAAATGGGCATTCATAGCATCAAGCTGAAAAGCAATTATTTCGGCTTTAACTGAGCGCCTTTACGAATACAAAATATTTTCGATTTTATTTGAGATAACGGCTCATATTAGCTCAATACTAGGAATATTTGATTGACGTAAATGTGGATATCCTGCTTCTGGAGAGGACAGGTATGGTACCGAGTTTCACAAAGTGTCGAATTCTTGAATTTCACCGTTCCACCCAATAACACGGCTTCTTCAAACGGTGTAATGGCCCAGGGCTCAGTTTCAGTGGGCTCTGAACCACAAGCTGTATCGTTCTCCAGAGCAAGTTTCCGTTTCCGAGACCTGAACAAATTAGGAATTAAGGCATAATTAAACATGCTCAGCTAAACTATATTAATCCAACTGAATTCTGAATTCAGTATGTTTAAATAATTAAATCCTACACTCTGAGGGCAGACAGAATTAGAACGGCTTCTTCCGATATATTTGGCGTTCTTAGATTATAAGCTGCTTCCAGTTCGCAGAGCGAACGAACGCCGCAGTCTTCCTTGTCGAGTTGTCGCAAAAGCTGAAAATTTGTGCATAGCATTTAACTACAAAATATAGAAATCGGATAAAATATATCTACCTAAAAACACTTACCTTGAAAAGTGACTCTGAGACCATATCTCGATCCCGATGACAGGGATGTTGAAGCATTAGTGATCGTTTTCTTCGACCAAATAAATTCATTCCGTTCAAGTATTCGTTAACATTAATGGGCAGGATTTGCAAGTATCTTAAAAGGAGCATCTGTCGGTATTTAGGGAATTTATTAAATAAATTCCATAAAAATTAAATTAATGCTTTTTAATTTTACCTGAAGAATCACAAGATGCAAAAATATTGTTTCAAATGGTGTCAAGGGTATGTACCAGCCCATACTCGGGCCGAGAGAAATATTTGATGGAATTAAACTGGTGACTTGATGAACCGCTGATAGAAGCAATGACAGAACACTGCCACTGAATACTTCCTGATTTATGTTGTAACCTTTGCAACTGTCTTGTGATAGAGTCATTTTACTAGATTCAATAATGTAATAAATATAGAATTTTATGGTTATGTAATTGTCTTACGTGATCTAAATTAAACAATGTGTTTATTTTGATGTATTTCGGGTATTACGAGATCAAAAATTTAAATGTTACGAAATGTTACTCAAGCCTAACTTCAAAATGAGAATTGAATGTACACGCTGCTGTAGTGCAAATACGTTCTGGTTACCGTTCATTTGTCGGGAAACACAAGAGCGTCTTACAGTGTCTGACATATTGATTATCACTGAATACTCAATTTGTATCTTCTATCACACCAATGTTCCGCTATCTATTCCTTTGGAATTTACTGTGCATGTTCCTGGATCGGCGGTATTAGTGCCGATGGTGTTGCAATTGCATAGGGGTGGCATTTTTCGATGCCATGAAAATATAGAATATGCTATAAAATAGAAGACTTTAGCAATAGGAAATGGAATGCTACAATAAGTAAAATTGGTCTATAATTCCAAAGGTTAGGTTATTTATTGGTCATTTGGGTGTTTCAAAAATCTAACCTAACCTGTAGAACGGACCAATCTCGTCCGCTAACGTTTTAACGTAACCTAGCCTGACTAAAATAAAATTAACTGCCATACAGACTTATTGCAAAAGTCTTCTTTATCATAGCAGATTCTATTTCCTCATGGCACGTTTATACATATATTAACCATATTGCATAGAGACGTAGCGCTATTAACATAGCAGGAATTTTGTGCGGTATTTTTGTTTTCTAATTTTGATTTCGTTTTCAAATTATGAAATCAAAGAACAAATTGAAAATTTAAAGTATTTTCGTACCTAGTAAAAGAATTCAGTTTTTATTTTATTGTTTCAAATTCACGGATGCATCAGCCAGGATAATAAAAATTCATATTTACTGTGCTGAACAGTTCACATGAATGCTGAATTTGTCTTAACGTGTTTGGACGGAATTATTCCAATCTAATTACATAGATAATTAGATATAAATAATTTTTAATTTCCACACCGGCATAAGTCACAACAAGTACTACCAAATAGATATATATACAATATATGGTAATCAGGAACTAATCAATAAATAAGTTACAAAGCACAGAAGTCCGAAGATTTCATATCTAAATAAATATTTTGTTATATTTTTATAGGCTCAAACTATAGACATATTTAAAACAACTAGCAGATTAGACCGAAAAATTAGTATTGCGAAGAACAGGCAATGTTTCCACCGTAGTCGTTAGCGTAACTGTCGTGAGTACTAGAAGTATACGCGTATGAAGTATTACTATGACCATGATCGTGACCTTGATCATGCCCGTGACCATGCCCATGATCGTGACCTTGATTATACCCATGTCCATGTTCAGATTGGTCATGGCATGGGTGATCGGGAGAACCCAGATCAGGACATGGACATTCGTCCTCGCATGAATCATCCGGTGGGTTTCCAGGACCTGAGTTGTCATCATAATCCGGTGGTGGATCATTGTAATCCCATATTCCAATAGCCAGTGGCAGCCGATCCCGATCATCCGACCTTAAAACCGCTCGATTTGGGACATGAAGTTTTGACTTGAATTTCTTTTTTGTATATCCCGGTGGTAACTCTTGTTTAGGACGCGGTGCCGGTTGCGGTATTGGATCCCTGTCCTCGGCATCAACTTCGCTCTCGTCTTCATTTCGTAGTTCAAAATGAACCCGAATATCTTCCTGAAGCGAAGGACCTTGAGCTTGGCTCTGTCCTCGCTTCTTCTCCTTCAACACTAACAATCCATCCTTGTTCTTTGACACGTCCGTCAAATAATTGAAATTATGTGCAATCAGAATTTTCCATCGACCTACATACTGTCGATTCTTCCGAGATCCATGCCAGTGATGACTGATCCTGAGTGGTGCGTAGCCAACCAAGGATTTTCTGTCTACCTTGGACACGCTCACGAGCTCATGATAAACCAGGCTGGATTTGTCCATGATCATCGCCTTGAAATCCGGGTTAAGATTCTGTTCAATTGCATTCGAAACACGGTTGAGAAGCGAGAAAGCGAAATGCAAGTCTCCTGACCCAACGATGTCATAATCCGGTAATCCACCCATTTGGAGAAAAGCCCATCTCTCCATAGCCCAGCCATAGCCAGGATGTGGGTACCATTCGTGGTATCGGTTCTGGTCAATTGGTTTCCGATGCACGACCGAGTATCCAAACGAATAGTCTGTTCGAAGTATTTCGTTCTCTGGACCCAAGAATTCCGCTGTTTCAAACATTTGAACGACAGTGTACTGTTTCAGAGCTTCCAGCGTTCGCTCAACCCAAGCTGAATCCTGGAAATGAATATCCGCGTCCAACCAACATACCCACTTTGCATGCGGCGGGAGCCGCTGGACAGCAATGTTGATCAGATTTTCCTTGACCCAGTACACGGACTCGGAACGAAGTTGAATATGATTCGGATTATTCGAGTCCGTCACTTGGAACTCATGTTGATTCAGGGTTGGAAAAATGCATTCGATTGTTATTAACTGAGCTCCGGTGAGTTCCATATGCTCCGCGAACTGATGGTAAAGGTCATAGCGTTTCTGGAAAGAGGCTGGGTTGAAAATAGTCGTTATCACGAAGAAATATTCTCTGTCAGGGCGTGGACGAGTGGTTCGGTCAGTGATGCTGGGCCGGACTTCAACTTTGTACTCGTCTTGGGTCTTCTTGAAACACTTGAAGAAAGGCATGGTCAGGCAGTTGATGTCTAGCAGAAAGTAGTCGTGTTGCAAGAATATTTACTGTAGGTAATCCATTCAGTTCTAAAATAGAACGACGTATGTTAATACATAATAAATAATAATTTATCTGCAATAGTAACTTATTTTGCCTACTGTTCAATTTTCGAGAGATATTTGCTCAACTCAATGCCGCACAAAAGTTTTCATTTCAGCTGGTCTGACGGATAATTTCTAAGGTACTCATTGTCAGAGTACAATCGCGTGGATTGGACTCTCCAGCTGCTATTTTTACATTACAAGGCTTACCATGTGCATGAATAAAACCCCATTAGGTTTACTGATACATACATGTTCTGATATGAAGGAATAACCTGAAAACGCCAAAGCAAGGCTAAAACGCTATCTAATATGCTGCGGATCGTCAATTTTATGTGACTTTATGGTAAATTTGTAGCATTTTGAAAGTTATACATATATTTGGGGTATTAGTTTTAATAAATAAAGTGAATTTTGAATTTTTAAACACAAAAATAGGCAAATGAACAACTTACTTTTGATTCGATTTCCACTCCAGTTGTATGTTGTATAAACTAATATAAGACTGTAAGTGCTCAAGATACAATTACGCTCCAGTCGGAAACACTGTCAAAAGTCTTGTGATTATTGAAACTAAATAGGCCCATCAATTTATAAATTACAATACAAATTATATGTCGGCTTGAAAATGGATATGTGTACATATACGTAATAGCATACATATGTGTATAATTATTCGTTTGATAGTAAAATCAAATGACGATTTGTCATATTCAGCTTCTGCACGAAATTGTTGACTGTTTCTGACGCAAACAGAGTTCTAATAACTTCTAAACTATTTTTTCATTGACTTTGCATTTTCTCTTATCATAATAAGCTGGGCCCATGTTTCATTATTCAATATGTACTTACAACTCATTCGGGAGATACGTATACCCAAGTAATTACATACATACATGGCATTCACTTTGGGTACGATATGAGATACGAGCATATTTTATTTAACTGTTAAACTGCTAACCACTTAACGTAAATAAATACCATAAGCATTTAACCAGAAATCCAAGACCCAATTCGTATTAAGCAACTTGCTATGTATTTAGTGTCAGTTTTACGTTACGTATAGTCGATACCTTTATAGCGTGTGTGATCTAATTGCATCTTAAGTGCAATGTTTCAAAAATCTAACTTAACCAAAGTGACAAGACTCGCAGACTCGGTAGATCGCACACCTATAATACATGAAACCTTTACGAATAATATGACATACATCATTGTGATATTTAAGGCTTTTATCTCAAATACGTTCGTTCGCGTTTGTATTTTGTATTGTAAAATTATTGGAATGACTAATTAAACCCTGACTTTCCTGCAGATACCAATAACCTATCAGACAATCGTAGGCATTTTTTCAGTAAGTAAAAAATTATTGCTCACTCTATAAATTCTCAGAATAGAACTAAGGTCGTTCCCCGTACTGAAACGAATAACAAGAAATCACCGTGTGTGTGTATTTGACATCCTGTAATTTGTAATATATATTCAATATTCAGGTTTTAGGTTCGGCGTTTAAACCAGCGTCATCAATATTTCTGCCGTAGGTATTGCATTAGAGCCAGTTTCATACTTACGAGGTATTGCTATTACTATTACATTACATTACGAATGTGTACTAGGCACAGTGTAAACTCGGCGTTGACGTAAGTCATATTCCACGTTTAGTTTAGTATACATTTTTTTGTGCATTGTTGTCACTTCTGTTGTAATCTCACTTGTGGTTGTCTATATCGGAAATATGGGAAGGGTTGAAGGCGTATAGACAAAAGTAGGTAAGGTTAACATATGTTCTAATGAGGTTTCATCCCAACAGATACAGATGCTCTTTAGAATACACATAAGTACAGAAGATACAGGTATCATCTTCGGATACACGAACAGAATACAGTACACGTGAATAATCCTCGCATTCACATAAATATTAGCGATATATTACGTATCTAGCCTTAATGGTTTATGCCTCAGCCTCACCCTCTTGTGATAACGCCCAGTTTTTGTTTATAATTTTACTGAAATAGACACACGTCGATAGTCTGAAGCATTTTGGGTAGCTGTATGGGTTAACGTTTACATTTTAATAGAGCTTAATGTACAGATAAAAGCTTAGTGATTCATGGTCATGGTACATATATTTCAAATTAACAAGCGACGTTAGTTTTGAACTGCGATTTGTAATTCACAGAATCAGTGATAATCATTTCTGGTAACGTAATTGAATTTGATTGTCTGACGTTGAAGCCTGGGTTTCCGCCATGTCCACTACCGGTAACCGAAGAATTAAGCGAGTGTTCATTTCTAAGTATGAAAATGGTAAGTACTGCGTACTGCTATGTGAAATCGTTGATTGAATATAAGGTTAAGAGTTGGCTTTGCAAGAAATGAATTTGATTTTATTTGTTTCCCGCCCTACATGTCATTGTACACATGCCCATGCGGCCTAATGTAACTGCCGAAGAGCGGTAAAAGAAATAAATTCAAATTGAGCGTTTGAGCATAGTCTACTCTTAATGTACCTACCTAATAGTTAATGTATTCGATTCTAAAGCTATTTGAGTTTGATGACTGTAAAGCAAAATACTTGCTAAAAATTCCAAAGAATATTCACGGATGAAATATTTGACTAATTGTGTCAATTTAATGATTTTTGTTATTCTTTTTGACTGGTTTTGTGAATAGGTTCAGTTTTAAGTCAAGATTTACTCAAAGCTTTCACTTCCGGCCACTTCTGTGCATTTGTAATTTTTAAAGACTGGTCCGAATTGAGCTCAGCTCATAATTCATATGGAAAAAAGAGCTTTGTCCCAATTCTATTGAATTCCGAAGATGGGAAGTCCAAGGAGAACTTGGAGAAAATCCTCAAAAATCTCCCACTCATGGATTACATTGTCAATTTGTCTGGAAGGGCAGAAGTTTCCAAACATTTTGAGAAATTGAAACCAATCAGGTAGCTTGAATTCCATTTCCTACCTACGTATGAATTACAAATCCTGCATGCCAATATGCCGATCAGGTTTAATTTCTAAGACGTTTTGGAATTTGGAAATAGGTCTGTTGAAATAAAACTGCATAAGGCTACTGCAAAGCAGATTCTGGATACGTTTCAAGAAGTGCAAAAGGAAGCATGTATAGTTAATCTCACGTCGTCTGAGGTAAATTTTCATCAAAAGTACATTGAATAAGCCAGAATTATGCAAAAAGACAGCTACCTATACGGTCTACTGAATTTCATTGCAGAATTCAGTTGGCGTAACTCACATTTTTGATCGTGAAGGAGCCCAGACCCCAATTCGAACCCATTTGTCTACCACACTTCGTAATTCATTCCGCAAGATATTTCCAGCCAAATTCTCGAGTTCACTTGATGAGCCTGACCGGTCAAAAACGACAGATTGCGATGACAAACCAACGCGGTCCCGGTCCCTACCACGATTAGCTCAAACCTCAACTTCTGGGGCCAATACCAGAAACGATGCTCAAGACAGCAGCAACGGTGGCGGAAAACTCCGTCGCTCCCTGTCACTATTTAAACGGAAGAACCGGTCAAACGCCAGGGGTGGTCCCGAGAATTCCAGATCAGGTTTAGACGACGTCAAGAACCAAGTTTGGGCCAAAGAGAATGAGAGTCTGAAGAAATCCATGAATAAACTCCAAAAAGAGTCCATGAAGGCCTGGGTCAGTAAATTACGGAAATTGAATTCCAAGAAGGAAAAACATGAGCGGAAAGTGAACAAGGATTTGGAAGATCAAATGAACCGTGAAAGAGCCAATCTTCAAGCCAAAACGAATGACCTCAATGCCGCAACACTGTCCCGCTCTTCAGCCCTAACTGAGGCAACTGCTAATAAAATTGTGGCTTCCAGAGAAGCACGGATTAACAAGGAAGTAGGACGGTCCGCTAATAAGCGAAAGGTTCAGGAATTTGAGAAATTAGAAGAATTTTTCAAACAACAGGTTGAAGAAGCTAAATTGAAGCATTATCATAAAACAGTGAGGGCAGAAATTGAGTGTTTAGAGAAAACTACCAAAAAGTATCAGCAGCGTTTCAGGGATGCGGAAATCAAATATATTGCTACCGGTGGTCGCTAGGCATTTTGCAGCGTTATTCCATATTTTACGGAGAGTATTTTACTTATGGCCGATTGTGTACTTTTAACATGTCCTTTATCGAAATATATTAATGTTGTATTAAATCGAATTCGTTTTACAGTGATTTATGCTACCAACTAACCATTACATTATTTTCACTTATCAATATTGAATAAATAGCCAAATTTGTAGAAATAATGGGTCCACATTGATTCCATGGATTGGAGAGATGCAAATTAACAAGCTATATTCCGTAGCTTTACTTAGCGTTAATTCGCATCTTGGATACTTCCGATCTGTCAAAGACAGTTGCCATAACAACGGAAGCACTGAAGGTCAAAGATCATTCCCATAGCATTTGTTGATTAGGGATTCCCAAACAAATGTTGATATACGTCGATTTGGACCTTAGTCAAATCACTTATGTCATTTTTTCCCGAAACGGAATTTGCAAGCCGGAAAAACGTCAGTGAAATAATCGAAGATTTACAGCGTTTTTTGAGTGCAGCAGAAGATGGGAAACACCTCAGCGAAGGTAGGTCAACAGTCTGACCCACAAGGTGATTGGGAGAAGAAAAGGGAGAAAGCGAAGAACCGAAAGAAGAATTTCGGGATGAAAAGTAATAAAGGTAAATTACAGAATTTTAAAATAGGTCAGATTTTGTCATAAATCTTAAACCCTTCAATTTCTAATTGATTCGCTTGACTTGCAGTGGAGCCTTCAGGCCCGGAAGAGCCTGTTCGAAAGCAGGAGGTCAAGCCAGTGCCCAAGCTGAGTCCCACCTCAACTCCGATTATCCCAATCGAGCTTGAGTTTGAACCGGTTTCGAGCCCTGCTGACCTTCCGGCCAAATTTGGCACAGAGTCTGGAGACGGACACGAGTCAGAGCCAGGAAATGGAGTACCGGCTGCTGGTGGAGAAAACCGGAATGGTACCTACCTAATCTAGATAATTACCATTGTTTTAAGGATATTCTCATGTTTTAAACGGGTGGCATTTTTCGATGCATTGAGAAAATAGAATGTGCGTTAGAAATGAAGACTTTTGCATTGAGAAATGGACTTT
>JAQFYT010000078.1:0-39600 GCA_034694925.1 Ceratophysella denticulata
GACCAGAGCCCGAAATCGCTCATTGAGCGAAATGAGAAAACGACCACAGCCCGAAATGATATCTTAGAATTAATGTACTAATTAGACAGAGCTCCGAATTAATTCTTTCATAACCTAATCTTACTTATCTATGCTATAGGTAGTCATTTGAGCAAGGTTAGGTTAGGTAAGGTGACTGCTGAAGCCAAAATATTATAAAAGAATGGAAACCTTATTAATTTTTAATTAATAATTTTTCCAACCTAACCTAACGAAAGATGTTCATAAATTGTCATTAAATTATCTTAGGTAATGTTAGATTGGATTTCCCAAGATTCGAATGTTTTAAAGTACTTTTCGGGCATTGGTCGTTTTCGGGCTCTGATCCTAACATATATTTATTTTTTTATCCCTGTGTACGGCTGTCCATGGCAAATGGCACTATGTTTTAATTAAAATGCTTGAGAATTTCGCACTTGTCTACGACATGACAGTAGAGACGAATCAGTCGTCGAGTTCATGTGCAGTTTGCATTATTGTGGTTTGTAGTGATATCTCAAGAACAACGGCCGGAGTCTGTTCCCTGAGAGTCTAAAGATCCAGTCATGAATTCCGATAAGGCTCAAAACTTGCTCGGGCTTAGGAAATGGAAATGATACAGCTAAATGCGCGTTGTAAGTTGTAATCAAGCAAGTTCCTTCCAAAGTAACAAATAACTAACACTGATCTCTTATTTGTAGACCTACTAAGATTCCTTGTACTCATGTATGTAATATTGTGCACACTAGACCGGAATTACATAACTCACACACTTATCCTTTTGTGAATGTCAGTTGGAGGGTATTCCTTGTTCTGTCGATTGTGGGGGAGGCGCTCTTAGGCTTCCAGTTTCAAATTTAAATATAAAATACCTACGCTGGGAAAGTAATTTAATTCAATTCAAGAAGATACCTAAATATGTCTTTTTCCTATGGACGGATACTATTATTTATGAATTGTCAAGACGTTGGATAAGTACTACTTATTTTAATGTCAGGACAAGAAGACATGCTAACTGATGCTTGTCGCTGTCGCCAATTCGAATTTGAGAGACTATTGATTTACCAATCTCATTCTTTTCAATCACGTTCCAGCAGTAGGGTTGATGGCATTTGGCATTGAACGCGTAATTGATGACCATTATAGTCAATAATTAAAAACGTTTGGCTTGGCTTGGCACTGATACCGACATGGCGAAAGCTTGCTGAGTTCGTGAGCACGAAAAATGGAAAAACTCCAATCCAGGTGGTTGGCTATTACCTGAATATTAGAAAATTAGAAACAATTTTCTTTAGACTATATAGGGCATACGTAGGGCTCTAGTTTTGAGCTTGGCGGAAGGTAGAGGTAGTGTTGGTCTAGATCTGAATAAGTAATGATTGTCCACGGCTGGTATAGGAAATTGTATTTTGCTGGGGTTGAGTGAGATAATACCTTTCTTAGTTCTATGTAAGTGTACAGTAGTGCCAGGGTGGTCTTTCTAGGGCACAGATCAGTTTAATAAAACCCCTCCCTCATCATTAGCTAATCCTTCGGTTCATTAAAATTGTTTTTAGTTTCATCGGGATTCAAATCGGATATGTTCGACAGATTTGTGATTAGGCCTTCGTTTATACGGGTAAGGTCCACTGTCGCCTATCCTATCCTACCCTGCCTTTGTCGGCGATTGTTCCTTGTGCTTGTGTCACGCAAGTTTCAGAACTTTAAATCTGATTACTTAATACTTATTTCCACCAAATTAGCATACTTATCGATAGGCTAGGTAGCGAAGTCCGATTTTTACTGTATTTAGTTCGGACTACTTATTAGAATCATGGTGAAAAATTATCATTATGTTTGAATTTCTTAGATGATCGAGATTCGGGCAATTATTTAAATGCTCAAAATAGTCTGGTCTAAAATATTAACATTGCAGCATCAAACCATAGTTAATACTTTAGTTAAAGCGGTGACCCGGACAATACACTTCTATTATAGATACTATCTATAGGACTTATCTACTTAATGGGAATAGGTAATCGTGACGTAAGTAGACTGTTATGAATGGTCTGAACCGAATCGAAGTTGTGTAAGCCGAGTTGAGTAAGGTCTGTTGTAGGACATCTGGGCTCACCTTGGTCAATGTTATAAATCCCTAATCAAATTCTATTTTGACTGATTCCAGGTTTGTGACGACCTTCGAATATTTTGTTCCTTCAGCTCTGTGGAACAATTGGATGTTTTGAAAGGGACTGGGGTGATTCCGAGCTCAGCCCAGGCTTGCGGATTGGTGAAGAAATCGGATGCGGAGCGGCTAGTCAACTCTCTGCTCCATAGAAATCCGCCTAAGGCAGCTGTGAGTTTCTTGTCGGCGGTCAATCGTCCGCAAGATCCCAAGAAACCTCAGTCAAACTCACATTTCCGCGTGTACCATGAATGCTTCGGGGAAGGAAGAGGGGTTGTTTTGCCCCACCTCTACGAAAAGCCCGACTCCCTCTGCATTGAGTAAGTGGATTTTGGATTCTATAAATACTACTTTGCAGGTATGCATGCATACAACTTCGTTCAACGAGCTCAGCGCTGCCATTATCTCATCGTCTCTACAATGCAACCACGGTTTTCTGCTTGTCATTATGCGGTTTTTTTTTCAGGCTCAATAAGTGTACAAAGTCAGTACACAAGAGAATGCATTCTGTGGCTCATCCTCATCCATCAGAAGTTCCCAGGAGCGTTGAAAGTCAGAAATAACCTCTGCGGGGCTATTATTTGGTAGATGGTCCACTTTGGTTTAATTGCAGCCTGTAACGTAACGGATAAGATGTTTTAAGGAAGAGACTGCCGCGCAGGTAGCAAGTAGCGTCGACTCTTTTTCCGCTCGATAGGGCAATTATTTCCAATTTTCGATGGTCCATGCATGTCTTTCCCCAGTCCAATCTAAATGCATCAAGTAAAGTATTGCAAAAGCAACCAGTTTTTCAGGGGTATTACTGAAGAATCAATTGAGCGAAGAGGGAGACATAAATGTCCAAGGAAATTCTCTCCGATTGAATTTTAGTACTAATATATTATTCTTCCCGTCGGTTCACTGTCTCTGGTTCCCTAATTTATTTCCTGGCTTAGAGTGTTATTGTACGTTGTATGTAAAAGTAGTACTTTGTTTATACAGGAGCCAGTTATCAATCTGTTCTCGTGGAACGGGAAAGACTGCCTCCTCGCTGGGCTTTGACTGAATTAATATAAACTATTCCATACTTCGATACAAAAAAATTCCGATTCAACGTGTACTAATGGCTTAAGGCAAAACGAAACGAGGGTGTATTTCGTGCGATCCCGGGTTCGTATACCTATAACCTAACCTTTGTACTGTAACACAAAACACAATGATGAAAATTAGATTTAGAATAGAGTATGCGACCCCGGGATCGCACGCTACATCAGCACCTACGAAAGAGCATTTCATATTAGTAGCTCGATGAACTCTATCTACTTGCAGCGGCGCAATGTCATCTCAGTCATCAGCGATGACAGCAGTACCATATCCTAATTGTAATTAGTGTTAGGTTGAGTGAGAGCAATTAATTAATTATGCTGGGCTGGTTGGCTGGATCCGAATCAGCCCAGCCTTAGATCTTCTGTTCAGTTTCAGTAGAAGCCGAGCAGGTGATAATAAGTTTCCCTGTAGTGAAGTAGGTACATTTAAGCTATGCCAGCCATCGACATCGACTTCGTATTTGTACTTACAGATACTGCATGAACATGAACAACTTTTTGTATTACTTTGTTGCAAGTTTCAATGCAAATCAAATTGTTGATGTTGATACCCCCAAGACACAAGTGGGTTTAGGCTTTACAGTTATTGCGCTACACGTGTCGTTTCAAGTCTCGAGTGCCAATGAGCTCCGAAGAGATGCCAATTTTTAGGCGTATAACGAAACAAGTTCTTAAAACAACATATAATATGCAAATATTTTATGTATGCAAGAGATTGTTTAAAATGGCTCTTGTTATTTTACATTTTTTAGAGTCAGTACATGGAAATTGGCAGTTATCTGTCTGCGCGACAAGATTACGCAATTTTTAACGAATTTCAAGTGAATATTAAATATTTGAGCGAGGCTTCGTTGCACTTAACTTGTTTGAGTTATTCTTCGTTTACAAGGCAGAAATAGGATAAATAATTTCGATATTTTTCGCATATATGGAAGGTAATCAAAATCATACTCCGAAATTCCGGAGAAAGGCCTTCCTAAAAATTTAAAATGTCATTGAGGCGAGGTCAGCATTCAGTGCGGTTTCATGCCAGAGTTGTAGACTAGGCTATTCATTTATTTAGAATGAAATCGACTTCCCGCGAAAATGTCGGCAGCCAAACTTACTCATACTATTCATACAAATATTCCTACTAAACAACAATCCCTTTGATTTTGTAGATGCGTGAACTGCCATGGCTTGTTCTCACCCCAGCGTTTCGTCTCCCACAGTCACCAACAGGAGAACCTAACTTGTCACTGGGGATTTGACTCTTCTAATTGGCGTAAATACTTGATGGTCTCTGAGGATCAAGAGAATCGTGACAAATTAGAGAAATCTCTCGAGGACTTCAAAGGAAGATTTGATCATAAACGAAAGGTACGTTTTTACCACGAAATCATTTTTCCCCGCCTCCGCTCATGTATGAAATAGGGAGGGCCTGGAGATTACGGGGTGCGGTAGTCCGAGCTGATGATGATTAGTAAGCCCAACTTTCTCCATGGAGAAAACAAGTTTAACCGCTGTGCTTCCTCCAATGCTCAATGTTCAGAGCATGCTGAGTTCTGAGTTCGCTCAACTGGAGCTTTCTCGTTCCAGGTTTCCCATAGCTAGCTATCGTTTGGTCGTGGTCAGGTCAATTGATCTCGATCTTTTTGGCTATGTCAAAATGTCAATTGACACATTATTCGCCTATCGTTTTACAGTTTAAATCATGAATTCTATTTCACTATAGATTATGTCAGACCATAGGTCTGTCTTCAGAACGAGCCGTCATTTCCTACTATTTATTTCATGATACCAATTTCAAATACTTAACGATTTTCCGAATCCAAAATACCTGGCACGAAACACGAAACGAATCCGATGCTTTCTCCGAAGACTATTGTTCCTGGTGCTAGGGAGGGAATGGAGCTGGATTTCTTTAGAAATACAATGCATCATATACGTCCATGTACTTAATGGACATCTTTACAACTGAAATCCCCCATCATAATAATTCATCATGAGAATAATACACAACATTTTGCGTGTTCAGATTTCACTTTCACTGTTTCACTCCAGTCTTTTCTATTGAGAGAACAAGGTAGTTGGAAAACGACAAGATAATGCTTTCGATCACGGCACTACGGCACCATCATGATTTCCCTTTCATCTTGTGCTAAAATGAAAAAAAATCAAAATTATTTAAGTTTCTTCCAAGCAGGTCTTAATTGCGCACTATTGTGTAGGAAGAGGAAGAGAGGTCAGGATTTGAGTGCTATTTGTCAAGGAAAGTAGCTTGTAAAAACCGAGCCGTGTTTACGAGTAAAAGTTTTGATCCGTGCTCTACTGGATATTGTCAAAAAGGCTTAGGAACGAGTAGGACACACGACGTTCATTGGACAAATAAGCCGTTTGCTGTTCTCTATTCCCATCTCGTTGTGTAGAAGAAAAGCCCCTTTCTCTACGTTCCAGGTTTCTTGATTAATTTCCTGGGAATGTGAAAGGAACTGCAAGTCTTCTTCTTGAACGACTCTAATAGAGCTCAGACTCCAGAGACTGTCAAACAAAAAAAAAAGATCCTGGGTTTTTCTCCTGAACATCCGGCTTGGCCCCAGTTCTGATGAGAATACTTCAACTTTCCCATTTCCCACTCACCTCCGTCCTTAATAAAGCATTTAGGTAATTGGGCATGAGGAAGTGACATTTACAAAATCTCCTTTTTCTCTTCTGATTATCACTTTTACCCGGCCGGAATACTCTGATTTAGTAATGTTCGGAGTATTATGGTACGGTTGTTAGATATTTCAAGAAGCGACAGGACATCGACGAGTTCATCATGGAGTTAAAAAAACATAAGGGCAAAAATTGTTACGAAGTAATATACATCTCGCAAAAATTAGCATCAAATAGGTTTTTTAATTGAATTTAACATATGCGTAGTGTCCCACTTTTTGCTTCTCCAAATTCCCGCTGCATAATTGTCATAAAAGCTCTCCGTATTACCCTGAGCGTCGTCGTTGTACGTCTGGCTGACTGACTGAGAGTTGATGATTACGTTTTTCGGTAGGTATTAGTTTATCAGTTCATAATCAGAATCATGAATCATGAAACACTTTGATGTTTCCTGAAAAATTAATTTTGACGAGGGCCTCAATTCATTCAGTTAGTACTAGGAGCAATCTCTGCAATTCATACTTTTTTCATTCTCTGCTCCGACTTTGGCGTTTCTCTCACCATTATTATTCCTATTCTTCTTTTGACTAACCTTCGACAGGACGTTGACTTGAGTCCCTGGATGCTCAATTCAGTAAACTCCAAAGAACTTATTTGTCATTCAATTTAATACTGCACTCAAAGAGTTTTTGAAGGTTCGACTTCTAGAGCAGCGCTTCATATACAGAGTAGTTTCAAATCCTTTGACTAATGATGTTGTTGAGAGATAAAGTAGCAGCGAAGTCCCGGCAGCTTCAGCCCGGGGAGTCGTGAGTGAGGAGAGGAGCTTCGCTGTTTATGAAAGTTCTTTGTTTTTTTGCTATCTAACTCCATGCTGTACATAAACAGGATAATTCTTCATTTTCTTTGAGTCTTGTACAAACTTATGCCCGCACCACCGGGAGTTTACATAATGACTTCCCCGTTTATTTAACCGTCGGCACTTCAGCCTACCCGGCGTCAGTTTATATTTACTTACTCGATACCCTACTTAACGTTAGTTGCGAGCCTAATGCCTTATGCATTGTAGGTTTGTACGTCTACTAACCGGCGGCTACACATAGTTACTACTTGTTACGACTGCACTAAATAAGAGGCATGGGTATGCAATTTTGACAGTTTGGCTGACGTTGATTAATGAGGTGAAGGCGGGCAGGTGGTTGGATAGAATGGAATTCGGGATGCTGGGTTTTTTGGCAATGCCTGTCCAAATCGATAGTGAGAGTGGAAAGAGTCCTTCCCCTCACGGAAAGGTTATTTTCGGTTATGAGTGTTAGAGTGTTCGGAATTCGGAACTAACATGGGGTTTTTAGATTAGATCCTGTACATATTGACCCTGTAATAAGCTTGGCATCTTTCAGGAGTTGTAAACTTTTCACCAGAATTGCCATATGAATTGAATTTAGTCTCACAACTTAATTTCCGCCGAAAGCTTGAGGGCCTGTTGAGAGCAGGTAGATTCAATTTCGTTTAATAGGTTGAGAAGGAAAAACCGACAACTTTCTCATTTTTCTCTCATAAATTCCCATTTCTTCTGGTTGAGTCAACTGGAGGAAAAGTGGAGAAAGTAAGTAACTCTCTCCCACCCAATTTAGAGGCCCACACGCTTAGGTAGGTTTGTGCTTGGGACTGGAAATGATTTGATTAGATCTAATCTTGTAGTCTGAAGTGAATCTCCCAAGTCTCTTGTGAGCACGACGACGGAGTCTGGATTAAAAAATTGGTCTGAAAGTGGAGAAAGTTTTCAAATTATGTTTTTTTATATACTTGAGTTTAGTCGACAGGAAGAATCTCGTCAGGAAGTCGACATATGGGTACAGGAAGAAGAGTTGACAAGCGCATTATCCCGCCCAACCAAGTACACGTATTTTTTTTCTTAAATTCGCGAAATATATGGATTTCAAAATATTGTGTTTTGTGAGAAATTTTTCTTCGCAATACCGGGGTTTTCATCCGGATGTTTTTACAGGAGATTACCTAGGCCTAGGCTTCGAAGCTTATTTTCTGGCACGAAGATAAATATTATACAATATATCCCAGTCGGTGGCATCGGCATGTGCAAGTAAATACAAAGTCGTAAGTTGCATCTTGCATCTTGCAACTATGAGTTTAATCCAGCTGTTGCAACCTGAATAAACTCCTATGCTTTTACTTGTATGACATTGTACCTTGTAGATACCCTGCCTAATTGATTCGAAGTGCCAGAGAGAATTGAATGTAATAATCCCCATCCTAGTGCCAAGTAGCGTTAGATAATACTATTCGTTCCATTGTGAAGAATAATTTTGTATCATTTCGTGCATTTGTTGAATTGGAATGTTCTTTATACGGTGTGATAAGCTAGCCAGTTATTATTATTACAGAATGTAGTGTGATTTAAGATATAGGTGTTTGTATGACTTTTTACTGCTACTTAGGCGTTTGTAGTACGGGATGACGGGATAACCTCCATCATTCCGGCGTTATCCCCGTCTCTCTCGTTATGCTATGTAAACCCAAACTGAGGGTGTATAGACGAGATACTACGGGACTGCTGCTGCTGGTGAAGTAATCCATCTTTATTTTCGTTCCCTACTTCCGCTTGTCTATCTCCACCGCCGGCTATAGTGAGGCTGATGGCTGATGTATAGCCAAGCTCTCAAGCCAAGGAAATTGCAGCCCCAGCCAGCACAGAGATAAATTTTAGCCATGGGGAAACTGCACAAGGTTTAGTATGTGAGCATGACAAGTAAAGGTTCTCTGGAGAGATCCATAAAGCAGAAGGGGTTTCTAAGTTTTCTGTATAGCATGTGCTCCAAGTTTCTCAAAAGCTCCGGGATTATATTTTTTAAAAGGGCGTGTTGAAGGATTTGGGAATTTCAGAGAGTGAAAGTAAGCTTCGGAAGCTTTTTCTAAACGATGAGGGATCGTTCAGTGCTGGGAGTGAAGGCTCGAGGGAGATAAGGGAAACTGCTCTGCGAAGGTTTTTTTGACCATATGGGGCCAGTGGAATGATACGTATGTCTATCTGTGTGCCAAGGGGTTTAAAGCGTTGTAGCTCGTACAACCTCGGAAGTCATACATTAATTTTAATTACGTTGCAATAATAGTAGCACGTGGGCAAGAAATCGCTTTTCGGTAATTCCCAATCTGCATTAATCTGTCAAAGCAGAAAGCGCCGTGTAAACTTTTAGTAGAGTCAAGGATTTGCATATAAGTGCAGTAATGAAAGCGCTGCTGGTTGTTTGCAGGAAAACCGTTCTGTGATCCCAGGCTGCCGCCAGGCAAGTTTTTCCCATGGTGGAAGGTTCCCATATGTTCACATGCCGTTGTGTATTCGGTTCGGGAGGCCGGTTGCCGGGTTTGATGGTTCCTAGTTGTTAAAGTAGGTCAGGTCGATGAGGATGCATTTTGGAAGGAGAGGGTTTCTGAAAGACCCCAAATATATTCCACCTCTTTCCTCTCCCACCGCCCATGCTTTTCCCATGCTGGAGAAATGGAATTCCTGGAACGAACACTCCCACTGGCACGTTGAACCTTCATCTTCTAATATCTCGCCTCAGAGGGCCTAGCGCCCCAACTTTCTTTCCCTGGATGGATGGCGTGGGAAAATACTACAATGTTGTAGATAGCATGTCCCTCGCTTCATCTAATACATTCTAAGCAGAGTGAATTCAATTTAGGATGATCAAATTCTGCCTGAGCTCAGGCCTCACGTTTCTCTTTCATCTCACATTTCGGGCTTTCCATCCACGCCTCGGCCTCGTATTTTCATAATACATTATTTTCTCACAGAATATTGACATGGTGGTGGTTGGTGGAGGATGTGTGAGGCTTAATTGGAATAAAATGCATGCAGCGTGTTTCTTCTGCCAGAGAAAATCCTGCCTTGAGTTTCCCATTATACAGCACGGCATTATTTCTTGTGATGAGATAGGGTTTGAAATACTAAAGACTAAAGTGAATTAACATGAGAAAATTGGAGTGTCGACGGAGAGGCTTCCAAATTAGAATCCCATTTCCTCTGCCTCTACCCCCGTCATCTCCAATCTTATCACAGGCCAAGAGTAAATAGTGAAAGTAGAGCGAGAGAAAACTTATAGTTGAATATACCCTACTACAACACACACACACACTAGTTGCAGGCTGCTTGCAAGCGAGAGGCCCAACATTAAATTGATTTTCCTCAATGCACCCCTGCACTAACATAACGAGAGGGCTGAACTGAACGTGACATTCCCGTATTTAATAAAGTTTGACTGAGGCTCAAGGAAATGCTGTTCCGTTTAATTCTCTCATATCGTGATCGAGGGTATTTTTTTCCTTTATATTAAATGAAGGTTTCTTTTATCCGACGTCGGGCCACATCGCCGCCGCTAGGTTTTGATGGGCTGGAAGGCCAAATCTGACGCCCGTGGTTTTCGGTGTTTGGTGGTATATGGTATGGTAGTGCATTGTGGTTTGGTTTCTCATCAGGGCCCACTCACTTCTGGTTAGTGAAATGGAAGAGATGATGGAAAGTACCTTGAGATGTTATACCCTCTGGAACTACTCTTGTTCATGGTCAACGTCTTCTTCAGTTCATTTAATATTATATGCATAAATGAGTGACGCGTTGGAGCAATTTGGCCTCAGCTCCTTTAAATAATATCGTAGATCGCATCAATGCACTCTATTATATTAAGTACTTACTAGTCGTCAGTTGCAGCTATTCCTCCATGTACTCCTACACAGGCTTCACTTCAAATACAGTTGATTCCCGTCGCATAAAGAGTGAATGAGAGTAGACAAGGTTTCCCTTGAAAGATTCTTTATAGGCTTTTTTTTATATATTATGTATTAAAGTCTTCAATTCGAAGGCCATTTTCCTTCAATCTGTCTTGAGCATATAGCGTGCACTCGCTCTTGGTGTGATTCACATTGACGAACAGTGTTTGGGATGGATAATGGATAGACGTCGAGTCGATTTTGTGTGAGGGAGGTTAGCAAATGACACTTACGTTTTGTGTTACAAAAGACTACCACGAACCACGACGACACCACAGCCAGGATTAGAATTTAAATTGCATTCCGTCTCTGTCTACATTAAGTATACCTATTTTGCACTCATTACTGTATTCACACATTAAGTGAAGTAAATGGACAAGGTTAGTGTACGGGTATATATAGGCTATAGGTATACATACCTACCTTGAAATTCATTGGTTTGGTGGGTGCATATGATTACTCAACCAAAAGAAAGAGATGTAAAATGCAAACAACAAACACTGCAGTTGCACATTATTGCGTTAGATAGCTGAATCTTTGCAATTATACACCAAGTAAGCCCAGCATAGTTACACTCACAGCAGGGTAAACATTTCATATGCCGGTTATCCATTTATTGAGTTTGTATTTATTTCGGTATTTCAATATGGCGAATTTGGAGCCATATTGGAATCACTGAAATGAGGCAAGAAGTTGAATAAACCCATTTCACATCTCATTTAGACAAATCCGTTTTCTTTTCTGGTGTAAAAACTAAATATTGAAGCTTGTTTAACATTTGCACTCTTCGACTCCTTTCTGTTTGGACGCCAGAAGTTATATGAGGGCATGGGCATGACCATGCCTTCTTCTCTAAACTTTTGGTTGTGGGACTAATGTATGAGACAGCTGTACATGGAAATTCTTGCTTTAGATTTAAGTGTCATACCTTTCTTCTGCTCTGCAGTTCAAATATTAAAAAAATACATTGAACTGCTGCGTACATAAAACCGGCTTTGGCTCTTGGAAAGATTGTTAGACTGACCCAACCCGTTCTGAAGTATAATTTCATGAAAGTTCTGTAAGTTGTATGAGTGGGTTTGGGTATGGGTAAGGTACTCATTAAAAGGTTAAATGAATAAAATTACAATACATTGTAGCAGTTTTGTTTCTCTGAGGGGCTTCAAATCCTGCTCTGCTCCTCGTCTGAGCTGAGTCTTCATTTCAAGAAAAAGCCAAGAGTCAACATTAGAAAAATTCTGTTGTGATCATACGATTAGAGAATGGTAGTCTCTTCTGGCTAGACATGAGACACCATAATGTAATGCAATGTGCAGAACTCCCTATCTCCACAATGGGGAAACGAGTACGAAGTCCATTTAATACAATAGGTTCTTCATGCACGTACAATGGAACGAAAGTTATTTTTCCTCTTACAAACTCAACTGGTATTTCGTGTACGCCAGCACTCTCTAAAGGGACCCGCACGTAATGCTGAGGTTGGAAGTTGGAAATTGTATTAGCTAAGAGCTAATGGGATAGGAGCTCATGAATTCATTAACAATGAGTCTAACGTCTAACGCACCGACGGACAACGGTACGTTATATTTTATTAGACCTTTCGTAATTTGGAGACGAGTATTTTTGTACAACTCCGAAACAACTGACCGTGGCACAAATGAATTATCTATGACCAAATTTTACTTTAAAAGCCCTGGATTTTAATAATCTTGTCTGCTTTCTACGTAGATAAGTTCCATGCTATGTGCTAGCGTAATCTTTAATCATATTCGGAATCGGAGTGCTCGCATTAGGTAGACGACTGAAAAGTTTTACAACTCTTACGTACTTATCAATTTTTGTATTGGACCAAAGAAAGGACAAAGTTAGACTCAGGATTTCAGGAAAAGTTCAAGCTTTGCTACTTAGGTTATCTTACTATGAAAAAAAATGTCAATGGACTCACAACTCGCTTATGGAGATTGAACAATAGAAAATAAAATACAATCCTCCGTTCTTGTTAGGATGCCTGATCGATTATAGCGTTCCCAAGGCTGGCTCGTCCTGGCTTTTGCTTTGTCGGTCATGCCAATGTTATATCTCATCCATGGAGTTGCATGGAATTTCGTTCATCTCTTTCGCCAATCCAGAGAGTAATTGAATTAAATTGAAATGGATTGAGAAATTGAAATTAAAAGTTTTGAAGTGGGTGGTTCGCGCCGGTCGGTTTCCAAGTAACCATAGAACTCTCTCTCTCATCGCTCATCCGTCAGCATAGTGCTTCTTTCAAGGACCTTCGGCTTTCTCTTTCTCTCTCCAGAGTATCGTATCCATGGTGAAAGTCTAGGGCTCAAGGGCCTCAATTCACTTCCACCTCTCCCACACACACAACTGTATTGCTGTATTTGTACATTAGAACTTTCCAGCCAAAAACGTACCGGCTACAATACCAGGGCCACTCGAGATTTACATTCCTGCTTTTGTACCGGGATCTCCTACAAATCTGCATAGGTAGCTACCGAAATAATGGTTGAAATCCTCGAGTCTGCGGATTTCACTTGAGAGAATCTTGGTCTTGTAAATCCGGAATTTCAATAATACGAAGGATTTGGCTGTCGCCGTGTCGAGGATGCCGGGTGCTCCAGCACGGCTTTGGCTTCCTTATGTCTCGTATGCTGCCTATCACGTGAACGGATATGGAGGTCCTGGAGGCCGGGTGTCGTGACTCCGGCATCCTCGTTTGCTGAAACAAGAAATAAAACCATGTTCTTATTTCGTAATTTGACTTGATTTGATGCTTCTGCTCGCTGACTGCCCTTTGCCCCTTCACCCTTCCAATGTTGAATATACAGGCGCCATGCTAAATCTACAAGGTATTTTGCAGTTCTCCACACTTTGCATATTTTTCTCTGGCGAGGGAGAGGATTCGTGTTTTATCTGATTTTTTTTTCATGTGAAAATGGAAATATCTTGTTCGCTCTGTGTTATGTCTTAGGTCTGTTCAGTATGTATATTGAGATTCTGAGTCGTTCTCGTTTCTCGTCGTCTCCTCTCTGCTCTCCTTTGATGGAGACTTCCGCTCTGTCGATCGAATTGATTGACTTCATTGTCCTCACTTGAGGGAAGACGCTGACTGAGCATTATTATTTGCACTAACAACTCAAGAGCTCGTTGTATGGAGTACAATGTACAAAAATTTGATACAATCTAGCGAAGAACTACTTTCTTGATTTTTCTATTTTCCCCTGGATTCAATTGTAGGCCCTTGCTTGTCATACTCGTTTCAGACGTATTGTGATGGAGAATTTTTTTTTGCAAAATTCTTTCTTTCTCAGCGTCCAATGCTCCGCGATCGATCTTCTTTATATATTTTCTACGCCTCCTTCGTCGTTCTGTGTATTTGTATGTCTTCCTCCCAATTACCTGCACAGTGTTCGGGTTTCATGTGCCAAGCGAACCACGTTATTAGATTTGTATGTAGTTCTATTGGGTGTTGCCTACACATGGAGGAACGACGTTATTAGTTTTTGTACGGTTTCTTCTAGGCCCGTAGATTGAAGATTGTATTTATTTCCTGGCGTGGAAAAAAAGCCCGCTCAGCCTGTCCACATGGGAGGACAGGGCCGTCATTATATTTATTGATAAATGAACCCGGGAGGATATTTGAGGCCCTACATAGTTAATGTAATGGCTGGAGTGAGGAGTGAGTGGATGAAGAGGCCAGGCCTACTGAACTGACTGACTTGGTGGGAAAAGGTTACGGCAGGTTACGGAAATTGAACAAATGTCCTCGGTCGACGTTCCGACCTTTTCTCCGATTCCAGAGAAAGGTATTTCTGGACTATTCCTATCGGGAAAGCTGTATTCATAGCGTGAAAGTTCATAGCGCCCAAGTCATTGTAGCCAATGTTCATAGAGCATAATTCAGAGCAGCATTAGAATTTCACATTATCAAGATAGATTTCAGATTGTGGGTTAATTTATTTGGCGACTAGCGATTATGAACATCTATGATCTGTTCCGCCATGAATCGTCGTGATACTCGGAGAAAGTTTGGTGGGAAAAACTCAGCAAGTTCTGAGTTGACTTGGAGTCGTGTTGGCTTGGAAGTCCCATAGCTGTTTCCTGGTAAGCAGAGGCCTAACTCAGGTCTCGAGTGACACTGTGTCACTGCTCTGGCCCTGACAGCATGTCAGGATAAAAGCCTCTTCATCTCAGAGTCACTGCAGCAACAGTAGCCTCATTCTCACTCCATTGTATTGTACCTTCTGTCAGGGAAAATTTGGGCTATTTTATGAAGACTTGAAGGCAGGAGCGGTGAAGGAACATGAAACCCCCAAACTGTCGACTGTAATCAGATATTAGACCCATTAATGGATCCCTTTTTGATCCGATTACACCAGAAGTACTCTCGTAATGTTCCAACCTAGTATTTTCCTCGGTTTGGGGACGGTTTCTTTTGTACAGTGGTCGTGGTCATTTTGGCCGAAGCATTATTGATAAGCTCGCTAGAATAAAGCATGGATCATGGTTGAAAGTATCCTGCAACTGTCATACGCATTTTCGGAATAGGTGGACATTGGACGTTTAATTACAGTAATGCTACCTAGCATTAGAACCATCAATGACGATTTTGACGTTATGATTAGCGGAAATAAATGTCCACGTATCCGATAACGTGGTCGTGTCATCTAACCTCCGCAGCAGCTCAAATTCATAATGGCATTTTGACCACAGGATACTGGTCTAGGTTGAAGTATTTATATTCAATTCAGAATGGTCACGGTCTGGTATCCGTAGGCCAGCACATTAGATTATCACATTACATGCGTACCAACATGAATTTAGGAAATTGGAATCTCACATTATATTCCTGTTTGAGTATGTATGGTATCGTGTGAGACTAGACTCCGCGTGTGAGTGTCAATTACAGTCTCAGGACAGCACGTACTAGTAGAAGATTTACGATTGACTGTTAATAGTGTTATTCAATCGACATCCAATTCCCAGTAAGTTGTGAGACATTCATTCTGTCTAGAACCATCGCCTAATCAATTACGTGGTTGTTTTTTGACTGATAGCCCGAATAAGATGAACCTTTATACACTATCCGTCCGTGAGATAGCAACCCGCTTGCCTGGAGAATATAGCACACAAAATGTATTTATCTCCAGCAAAGTATAGTGCTTAGTTGACTGGAAATGGGTGCATGATGCAGATTAATTATTTCTGTCACATGTCACATCCTTGGAAGGATATACTGCAGTCCACTCAGCAGCAGCATTCACTTTCAATTAGATTAAAGAGCTTTTATTTGTTCAGTAGAATTAAATATTACATAGCTGTGGACTGGTTATACAGACAGCGGACTGGGCTAGGCTCGCTTGTCATTCCAATTCCAAGGTTTTTAATTTCAAGTAATAGTCAAGGTTTTGTAGATTCTTTTGTATAGTTTTGTATTTGTAGGCCATCTTTAGACTAATTCCAACGTCTAACAGTTTGACTGACTGACTTGAGATTGAGAATCGAAAATAATTGGAATTCCAAAATGCTCTCTGCGTCTCTCCTAGCCATCATGCATTATTCTTGAGCTCAAATTTGGAATTTCAATTAAATCCCGAGCAGAGCATATCTCTCCATTGTATCCGAGACTAACGTGTCAGGGATTGAGTTTCAGTTGAAGGAAAGACTTGAAAATGTAATACATTATAATGTAAATAGGTTGGGACAAGACCTCACCTCTATTGGTGTATCAGAATCAGACATCATTGCAAATTGCGAAATGGTACCTTCCCTGCCAAGCAAAAAAGTAAAGGAAAGAATTTTTCAAAATATTTATGCCTTGATTTGAATTGTTGAATTGAAAGAAAATTTTCGAAGGAGTCAGTCTTTGCGAAATCATGCGGGTGCATAGTACCTATATGTATATGTATTGTGTTGAAACGTCGTAAGATATGGAAAAAGACACAAAAGTTTATTACGGGGAAAAATCGCGCAACGAAAAACACGGAAAGTATGTCGTGCTCCAGGATTAGATGGACCGGTGACAAAAAAAAATCTAGGTAGGCCATAGGCCATTCATCCATCCACCTCCGTGGTCCTTGTTGGTCTGTTTAAAAACATCTTTTGTTTGTTTAGTGTACTATTGTGTTTACCGGCGGACGACGGAGGCGCAATTGAGCAACTTCTTCCTTTGAACATGTAAAGCCTAGTTAGAGTACTGTATGTAATCCTAGTCCCAGTCCAATTTACTAACGTGGACGACAGGGAAATGAATACGTAGTCTGGTCGTCTATTTTTTATCAAGGCTCTTTATCCTACCTAGGCTTTATTAGCAAAACTCTAAAACGCTTCGCTTGCAATATACCATCACATGTCATGCCATGGCGTATCAGTAGTCAGTGCGTTAGCTTTTTAAACGGGAGTACATAACACTGGTCATAAACATAAACATGTAAGTACTACTCGTGAATTAATGATTGGACATTGGACGGAGTCTGGGGCTGCGGGGTGTTTTGAGTACTCGTTTTTTTGTTTATGTAAAAGGAAATAATAATTTTAATAGGAAGGAAAATGAGGTCAAAATCATAAAATAATGCATTGGGAATTGGGATTGAGTTCGTCTCGTTTCTTGGCTGCTGGCAGCACAGTCAAGGCTGTATTCTCAGTAATTGGCGGAGGCAGGAGAGGAATAACTTTACTATATGTACCTGCATGCATGAGAGGCAGGAGGATTATGCAGTTGACTTTGGCTCGGCGTCCTTCTCAAAAAGACGCCTCGACGTCCGACGCCGGCGTTTTCGGTATTTCCCTGCTTCTCCACGAGGTCGCTCACGGACGGAGACGACTCCAGCCGGGACTTCGTTGAATGCTCAATGCTGAATTTGGACGAGCAAAAAATGGATGCTTTTCCTTCTCCAGGGAGAGATGGAGAATTTATTAGATTTCAATGATGAAATATGCTTTATCAGGACCATTCTCTTTGTTTGCAAAATGTTGTGGTGTGGTTCTATTTGAAGTGGTTTTGGGTTCTGCGGCGGAAATCTGGAAAATGAATTCCTAACCAGGAGCCTTTTATGTTCCCAAAACGTGAGATGAATAAAATGCTCGAGTACCTTATATTTTGTGTATTGTCTTCTTTCATATAATTCTAGTAGTGTTATTGATTTGAGAATTGTTCTTGTTTGTTTGTGTGGTGGGCTTGGCTCAGTCAGGCTTCGCCTACTTAAATAGAACAGCCAAAGTTATTGTTGTTTAGGTATGCAATCTCATTTATAGACAACTTGTGTTTCTATGCTTGCTCGTAAACTCAATTCGGTAACAAGGTGCTTATGTGTATCAACACGAACGTATCGCACAATATATTGCTCGCTAATAATGATCTCAACTCAACTGTCTTGTTTGAAAGCTGTAATGACGAGTTAATTTTTGAAGAGTTTAAGGTTGTTGTAACGGGAAATGAATTATGAGCGGAAGGTGATAAGACGGGTGGTGCGGAAAGTAGTAAGGTAGTCGTGCTTTAATTTCCGGAATACCATAAACAAGCCCAGTTTGAGCTTTGATGTGAATGACACGGCGGGTTCCTGTTTCGGAGCCATGAGTTTTCTCTTTGGACTGGGCTCCGGCTTTGAATTTGAATGCTGGATGTCTGATTAGAATGTGAATTTCGGCAGTAGTGTCGTGCTCGGAGGCGTCAAGGATCATGTTCAGCTCCCTTTGATGTCGGATTAGCTGTTCAAAAAGGTCTTGGTGCCGAGGATTAGTCCGTATCCCAATTTCCTGTAAACAGGAGAGTTGAGTAGCTAGTAGCTACAATACGCTCGTTGGTACAATATGGTGGACGTACGGGCATCAACTACGTTCGTAAGCAGTTATGGCCATGGGCATTATTTTGATGTGATCCGCTATTCTATTGCCCGCTTAAGACTGGGCATCGGATTTTGATGGGAGGACTTCCTGGAGGACTTGAATATTCTACAATATTAATTCCTTCTGCATCGTAGGACATAGGAGGATTCCAGTATTTTTTGTATATTTAGTTAAGTCATGAATATAATATCATCTGCTCTGCTGGATTTAATGTTTGCTTTTGCGGGCGAAATGGTCTAATTGCAGGGGAGACTTTAGTAAACGGTTCTAAATAATAAAATAAACCACGGAAGAAGGCCACTAGTTTCAGTAGTTTGGGTTCGGTAACTATTATGGCTATGATCTATGATTATGGCTTTTTGTGGATATCCCATTCCCTTAGACAACCCAAAACTTAAATGCTGGACTGAATTATTGATGAAAACTCTCAACTTTTCGGATGGGTAGAACTTTGCATTATTAGTGTACTTGAGTATTTTGGCTAATAATAATTACTTACCCCATCACAGCGAGGAGCCATGGGCAAACATAGGCAGGTACATACATATATAAATGATCGTTGAGTCGTTGTCATTGAGTGGCACGGAATGGCGTTTTTGTTTGAGTCCTCAAGTTTCTCCACTTATCAGTTGGTGGGCATTGTGAATTTTGTATTTGTGAGACCTCGTTTTCTCTTGCATTATTTTATTAGGCTGCGGAGTAATCGATAGTCGCCTCCTCGACATGACAGAAGATTAATCCCTGTATATAATGCTGTATTGTTTGCCTCAGCGTTGAATATTAATCTCCCGTAGCCCATTTTCCTACCGCGGACCACTCCGACTTCCAATGACTAAATGCAATAAATGCATGGAGGTGAGTGTAATCCGCCTGGTTGTCCCTGGACTCGCCTTCGATTTGGTTAGTTGGTCCCTCGGCCCCGAATTTCCGTGTCTTCCGCATTGTTCATCAATTTTTTAGTTTTGCCCAATACTTGTACTACCTATAGAGATGTCCATGCTATGATAGGGTTTCTCTGAGAGGTCTACCCTACGCAAGGCGAGTGTTGAGAGGTCTAGTCTCTTTTCACTGTCAGTCCTCGCCTGCTCATCACTTTTTTGACAGAGAAAGTAAATAGAAAACCACGGAACATGAACAGGCCAGCCCACTGAATTGAGAAAGTGAACTTTGAATTTTTTATTATGAGCCTCAAACCAAATCCTTATACATAGCAGCTAAGTCCAACCCCAACCCATGCCGTGTTTTGCTGTTTAACTCAAAACCTGGTTCTCCCGACAGGGCTCATGTGCTAGATCCTAATTGCATGTGGGCATTCATTATCAAACATTCCGACCGTATTACTTGAAGCAAAATGCGGAAGTACATGAGCTGAGCTTGTAAGCTTACAGCTTATGTACATGAGAATATGGTAATTAATTCAAAACCGACACCGACACCAATATTGTTAGCTATGCATGTACTTGTCATAGGTGTACGCGGTCCCGTATCCTTTCATTATAAAAATGGAAGACAATGTGACAATTGAGTGTCACATGACTCTGCAGTCTATAATTGCACTGTAATTACAGAGGCTTCAATTTTTTGTCGTAGAAGGCATGGTGCGTGTGTGGCGTAGAAGGCATGGCGACAGCCAAATCTGGTTACTCAGCTATTTAAAATTTTAATCAAGGAGCCCATCAGACTCCAACAACTGCAAGTGGCAAGGACGCACTCGGCTTGTTTGGTGTTGGGCTGACGCTGACACACTTAATAATGCTCGCCTAGCTATGTGGCTACGTACATTGTAAGTTTACATTGTTTGCAGAAAGGTTGAAAATGCAGTCGTTCGTATGTTGACAGTATTAAATACGTAGGAGAGATTGTACTTATACCCTTTTATGGCCTCTATTTTTATCAGTTATCAGGTGCAGTACAAATTGCAAGCTCGGAAATACGACCGATAACTCCAAGCCTGCCTTGATTATAGAAGGTCTTCTGAGAGAAGTTAATGTTCCTTTCGTAATAATAGGCGTCGTCCTCAATTCCCAAAGCTCGTTGACAGTTGCAAATTGCAAATACCGAATTTCGCTAAGTTTCACTCATTATTCCTCCCGCGAAAGTTTCTTGCTAAAACTTCTCTAGTTAGTTCAAGCTGGAAACTGTCATTCCGTACTATTAAGGCTGCCAAGTTCTGATGCCTGGGTTGACAAAAAGGATGAATATTTTTGCAAATCCTTTCTTCGCTTTTTAGTACAGGGACATAACATCCTCTGCAGAATTTTTGCATATTGGAGTATTGAATTTTTATGCGGAACGGAGCTATGGCTGTCATTTTCATGCATTAAAATTATTACTTCACATAAAATGTATTTAGATGGTGGCATGCTGGGTGCACTCAAGTCAGAAAAATGTAAATTCTGAACATCTTCCCGTCGAAGTTGAACTGACACATGTTTCGTTCAGTTTCGCGTTGGTTTAGTCTCCTATTTGGGTTATGGGATGTTATGAGGGACCTTCCAACTGCATATTTTACATTTGTGCAAATATAGAATACACACATGCAAATGGCTTTCTATTGTAAAACATGACGGGTGCTAAAGGGGTTCCCGGTGTGCATATAATATTTAAAAAACAGCTTGTATGCCCCAAACATGCATAACCAGGAAAGCTTTAGGTCTAGTACCAAAGGTATACACAAGGTACAATTTGCAATTTTCATCTGACACTTACTTCCTCAAAGCAGCAGGGGTTAAACAGACAGAATGGGGCAGTTTCCGAACGGTGTGCTTAGCCTCAGGTATGCAAATAAAGCTTTTGGCTTATCCCATTGCGTTTGACATGAAATGCTCTCCTATTTTCTGACAATATCATTTAGTAGCCTGGTATTATTAATAGTGTTTGGTTTCCTACGGCCTCGGCGTGAGGGCTTTTTTAATAATCCCTGAACGATCGTTCCAAAAGATAAATAGGTAGCATGCATTTGATGGTGGATGTGGATACTACATTGCGGATTTTTATCCTAAAGTGGTTTCTCTCTATCTATGTAGATTGATTATAATGTGAAATATGCATTACATTATGCATATGGAGTTGATGCAATATTGACTTGTAAGTCCTGGGCTGACACTCCTCAATTTAATTTCTACGAGGATGGCCTCAGTAGTAGTATTTAGTATTTATGTAAGTACTGCGTAGTGGGTATTTGGGATTCCGTTCGTATAAACGGGGAGTGCAGGAGGAAGAAGCCTCGTTGGTAGTATTCGTCCCTATGTATAATGCATAAATGGGAATAAAGAATAACTTGAATTGAAGTCCTAATGGAGAGAAGGATGACCTCCTTTTTTAGCAAGTATTTCCATCAACCCTCTATCCTCGTCTTCTTCCCAGTTTTATATTGTTTGCATTTGAATTTTTGTTATTAAGTACAAGTTTCGTTTTTATTTGAATAGGAGAATTTCGATAGTAGCTCATACATAGCCTTGTACCTTGTACCCGAAGAATTTTAGGACCGACATTTTTAATAGACGAGATAAAAGCCATGTTTTATAGGAAATGCACCATGTGCAAGTCAACTCAATTCAATTTACTAGGCCTAATCCACAGGTAATCCTTCGATTTTCGGAGTTCGGGTAGGAGGCCTACTTCAATTATCCCATATGCCACGTCATACCGTATATAATGGATTTTGGCAAGGAGGAATATACTGGGTATGTTTTCATCCTACTCATAAAACCACAGGACATGTTCGTGTTTCGTGCTTCGATCGAAATTCCTGCAGAATCGGATTATTTTAAAGTTTATTGCCAGCGGTCGGTGCTAGGTATGACTGTTGCTGTTCCATTTTTTGAGTGAGAATCTTAGGATCTACCGTAAAATATTTTAGAGTCGCAAAAATATTTAATTTAGAACATGCAGAGGTTCGAGACCGCTAAAGTTCATGAGTTGATTGCAGAGAACGCATGGGTTCAGTCGGATTCCATTTGTCAAGTGTGGGTTGGTTTGTGTATACTGGATAATTGATTTGTGGGTTCGACGGGTTGAATGCAATTTAGCCAGCGTTTAAATTGTTTAAAACTTTAAAGGTTAACAGAAGAGTCTACCAAATTCAATTCGTTTGTTTGCACAACGGGATGTATTACCTATGTATTTATCTGTAATTTAGAAGTTTAGCTTATTTATATCTCTATCAGGATTCATGAGCACATGAAGGAATCAGACGAGGACGCTCCATAGAGGCTTCCCTATCATGGTCGACTCGACTGAATTAGGATGTATCACGTGCCTTACTTAGTCCCAGCTCGTGCATTTGATGTAATCTATTGCATCTCCCAAAGTGCATTCTTGGCAGGAAGTGCAGTACAAGTACGGGCTGCACACAATAAAATGCATTAATGAGATATTAGCAGACGATTTAATGATACTGAACTTTGTATCCATGCTTCCGTCTCTATTTCGATTTCGGATTCCGCACAAGTACCCAGAGAAATATTGTTTGTACTTTAGTTACGACAAATTGAATTTTGGGTGAATTCGTGCAAATCCTTCCATTTAGGTAGTCTTGATAGAACGTGTCGATTTGGAAATGAGCTCAGAGGATACCGCTAACTGTAACTTGTATTGTGAGTAGATTTCAGTTGGCCTCATTTTGTCCTGACAGGAGATTTCCAGGCCGTCTTCCGACCTTGTGTGTGTCGCGAAGCACGCCATGCCATAGAATACGAGAGTATGAGCTGAGCTGGTGGGTATGGTAATCCTACCTATATTAATTCCATCAACCACTGGTACTTAACTCTTCTGTTCTCACCAGTTGCAGTTTAGTTGACGGCGAATTCCGAAGGACAGCCTCACCTTGTCAGGGACACGCATGCAGTATAGTATTCTGTATTATGTAGAAGTAGGCGAGCCAGATTTAGACTTGTTAAAACTAAGCCTGATTAGTTTAGTTGTCTTACTGCGGTTTCGCTAATTGAGAAAGGGAATTTTCCGTATTAATGCCGAGTTTCCAGTTTTTCATCTCCTGCATGTAAGCATCGTATTTCTGTCAGTTTCAGACCAGAGATCAACAAGCAAATATTTCTGTAAACACATCATCAGCTAAATGAAACGTGGGACACGGAGCTGTTAAAAGTGGATATATGATATTTAGTAATAGGAACATAGTTTTCAAGCCCTTTGACTTTTGCTCTTTTCCCCGCAACGAAAGTATCAATTATTAGGAGCTTGCCTCTTCGATTCCCACGTTAAACCCTGGAAGTAGTGACAAGTGGCATGATGGCCTGACACTATAATTATATTTATGACTGAGCTCCGCATTTTCTGATGATTCATTTACAAAAAATTGATGTTTGACGCTTGAGACTTTGTCATTCGAGACATGTTTACACAAGAGGAATTGGGATTGAAAATTAAGGGTTTAAGATGTCATAAAAATGAGAAACGTTTATGTCTAACCCCCATTCCCGTGTCGTTGCCTCTGACTAATTCACTATATTCACCACTTAATTGTAAAATTAATGGCATTTTTTTCCTTTTCTGTTGATTCTAGGAATCATCTTCATCGATTGAGGATGGAGTTGAGGATCGCGTGGTGATCAAGAGAGTACGACTCAGCAACCCGGTGACTCTGACCTCTCCAGCCACCACGTCCCCATCCACCTTCTTGTCATCAAATGGCTATGAGCCCCTACAATTGCCAACCAAAAAGAGAATGATCAGCTTTACTCAGCAATACTCCGAAGTGGATCAATCTGGTAAGAATCTAATAGGTTTACTTAAAAACTCCATTAGCCGTGCCATAAGCCAAATGTGGCATTTGCGAAGAAATACGCCAAACTGAATCTTTGTAACTTGACTGATGAACCAATGCGTTATCAGGAATCCTATTGTATTGGCGTGTGTGGGTTGGTTGCCGATGACTCCGTGACCTCTCGTTGCCTCTGTTCTTGCAATGGTTTGGCATTTGTATGATGAATGCGGAATTATAATGCTGATTATTTGATTGATACGCATTGTCCCAATCCGGAGACTCCCAAACGAACATGTATTGTGTAACTGTTTATGCATTCAAGATAAGTACTGGCTCAGAGTTGGCAGCTCGAAAATGAACCCCGTTAGGAATAAAATCGTTGTTTTGATTAGTGGTTGTGTATTTTACAGTCGAGTGTGTAAATTGGATGGCGACAGTGTGATGTGTCTTATTTGACAGACAGTTTTCACAGAAGTACCGGCGCTGCCAGTAGTAAGGCAAAGCTAACCAATGCGTACTGTTTATGTTTGACAGAGAAATTAAGTAATCAATCTCCATCAGTTCAGACATGTTTGATCTCATAGGGCTGAAAGTATAGTTATGTTGTAAAAAAGCTGGTCTAACGAGAGATGTGGAAGTAAATTGGAGCAATTATGTTTCCTGATTCCTTGTTCCTTAATTATGTCTCCACCGCATCCGGTTTCCTCTGTGAAACCGCATTTGATATTATTATTGGTATTGATATATAGAAGGAAAATTAAAATTCCTTCACCGAAAACCCCAAAAATTGAGTCAAATTCCGACTCGTCGCGGCAGAAATTCCCAATCCTCAGGCAAAACTATGGTTCATGGCCATTTAAAAGACGGATATGCTCTAGAATACTTCCAAAATAACGTCCGTCATCCTCGAATTTTACGTGCAATTTACCAGTATTGATATCGTCGAGCAAAACCCGCCTAAGTCGGATTAAATGTTGCATGATTGTTAGAATTAAACTGATTAATTTATGTTTCACTGCTAGGAGTTACCCATACCTATCCATTACCTTGCGTGTGAGTTCTGATACTGAACAAATTAAGCCTCACTCAAGTATTACAACTTATTAACGATAATTACGGTTACGGGTAACCGAAATCGAATTGTTATTCTTACACGGTCCATACAGGGCATTTTCATTTTTGCTACACACACGTTATAATTTTGATCATGCATCCTTGAAATCTTTTGGCTGATATTGAGCTGATCCGCCTACACTTCTTGGTCTGAATACCAGTATTTCTCCTATTTATAATGGTTCAAGAATTACCTAGGTACAGAATTCCTTTTGCACATCATTAAAACTAAAGATATGGATACACGACTCATGTATTTTTATCGGATGCCTTCGTACTATTTATCTATCTTGGATATGGAAGTCTAAATCCGGTGCATTTCAGTGCATCTCAGTAGTCATAAATGCATTTATTGGGTGTCATTCATATTGTTTCTCGTGCTACCTTTGTACCACCTGTTGGGGTCATAATCCGTGAATTGAAGATGATATACGTACCTAAGAGTTTTAGGCATTGCATTGTCTTGGCCAAAAAGCCGTCTAAGTCATTCGTCGTGGTAATAATGAAGAGAATAGAAGCATCGTAAATTAGTGAACTGCCTTGGCTGGGATGTAACTTATTTATAAAACTATTCCTCACATGTAAATTATAATTATATTGTCGGAGATAAGATAGGACTCATCTTTAGATCTTTCCGCACCCTGCTGCTAAAAGTGTTAATCGTTTTACGACTCCTAAATTGACACCCGCTCAGTCCGTGAAGCCATGCGATGACTGCCTTGTCTACGATCTTTTAGTCGAATCCGTATATCTTAAGTTTTAGGGCTGTAGAATGAGTCATGGCTGTGTTGCTATGTACAATACTGTATTCTATTTTTTGAAGCTTTTCCCTAACCACACATAATTGTCTCACACGTTTTTCTTGGTTTTTGAGGGTAGAGAATAATAATAAGAAATTATCCTTTTAGTTTAGGTTTTTGTGATACAGATAGGCTAGCCTCAGTTTCGTAGTTGTGGTTTTGAAAATATCGAAGAAACCAGTCTAGGCAGGCATAGCGCATACAGTCAAGTTTATATTGCTCCATTTAAACTTGGTGTGGTTGTAAGGTGATAAAAATAACATGTCCTTCCCGAATGTCATTGACTCAAGTTGTGGCGTGGTTGTTGAGAGGATGAGGAACCAGCCTACTGTCTATACATAGCGTTGTGGAAAGATGTAGCCTAGCCAAAAGCCATTTAGGAATTTGCAAGTGAGACGTCTTGCTCTTCGTAATTCGTACTGCTTGGCTTGGCTTGGTTTGGCTCGGAACCCAGAAATGGTCTCTAGTCATAATAAGAGCACAATTAGACGAGCGTCAGCACATTTAAGCCAATGTCTCTAAGCGTTGAAATCATTTGCATTGCATATTCCTCAGTTCCATTTTTTTTTTCATTGATAAGACGTCGTCTTGAGTCCGCGTCGTTTTTGTACAGTCGTAAGTCTTCCATTTGCGGACAGAAATCATAATACCAGGTTCAGGCGTTCAGGTCTCGTTCTAATCCCTCCCCCTGCTAAAGTTCTTGTCGACAGACATTAGGCTTGAACGCTTCAAATATTGACATTAGAGAGTTCAACGTATTTTTGAAGTTTTATGCCCGGCTCAGCATTTCCATGCTCTCCTTTAAATGAAGCTCCAGATAATAGTATGCTCCGTGCATACTATAGTAAGTAAAAGCTGCAAAGAAACTTAAAATGTTGCACCTAATCTATCAGCCTCTGCTGACTGTTGCATTTTTTGGCGTACATTGAAAAATACACAGTAGTTCTAGTGAATGCCCTTTATTTTAATCATTTCAAGTGTTCCTTTCCCCATGCTGTGGTCCATGTGTCTAGGCATGGGGTGTGCTCGCTGTTAAATGTTTCGACTTGAGGTTTGACCGGATTGTTTGTACATGTTTACGAACGCCAAATCTCCAATTGGGCTGATAAGTTGGTCACAGCAGCTAGCCAGTGGGAGTTCCACAGTCCTAATTCTATTTCCAGCCTCGACTTTACTGCGTCTCAGCAAAAAGCAGAGCAACAAGGAGTCAAATAGATTTTTTTTTCATTTTCCCGAGCTGCATTTATTGAGCTAGAGAGACGCGACGGAAGCAAAAGCACTTACCTAACCACTTCTGCCTCGACTTCACAGTAGAGTACGAGTAAAGCCTCAAATGATCTCTGTACTGTAGTCTATGAGTTTATGATCCAAATCCGCCTTGGTACAGAAGAGCGTGAGCGTATATTTCTAAGTAACATGAATGAGGAAAAAACGGCGAGACGTGCCAGTCTGAATAGTTTATCGCATATTTTATATCCGTAGTAGCATGGCGTGTAGGATTTTGAGCTATTTCTGATCCCAATGTCTGATATCTGTTTTTGTTCCCAGGTATTAGCGATGTTGAGTTGGAGACAGTGAAGAAAATGATTGAGTCTTGCATGGGGAAGGAGGGTGCTGAAGTCGTCAATGGACTCTTTGACAAGATGTCCTCCAAAATCTCAAGTTTGGAACAGGTCTGCCTCTCACAGAGCAAACTCCTCAAAGCAGCTGGTGTCAACGAACCCAAGGTATGCCATCGTACCAATATTACCTACTATTATTTTCCTGGTTACCCAACCGAAGGTACGCTTGGTTGTATTCATTGGTTGAATTTGAAAATTGGTTAAGGTGAAAGCAGCTTTCCCCAAGCAAACTCCATTGTGGCAAGACTGGTGGGTAATGTTCTCTGTTACTTATCTTTAGAGACAGGATTTTCGTCGCAAAAGTTGCAGCTAACGGTTTACCCACGCCTCGATATTATCGATTTACCACAAATACCGTCCAGTAATACATAGTACTGCGAAGGTTTTTCTTTGAGCACACTGCTTTCACTTTTAAACCATATAGAAGTACCATGCCAAATCATATACGAATCGTGACAATCAAACCAAAATACAGAATATCTAATCTGATTGTTCTACTCTTTAGGGTCCCGGTACGGAACTTCAAACGAAAGTGAATATCATGGAATCGGAGCTCCATTCACTCAAGAAACAGCTCCTACGACGCCATGGAGAGGAAATGACGCAGTGAATCCAGACCTGAATCTGATTTTTTAAATTGTACTCCTCGGACAACTAAGGGTGGAATTTAACTACCCTCATTGAGTTGATTGGAGGAAGGAGGACCCTACGCGCGAGAAACATCCCTCAAAACTCCCCCTTTTTTAATTTATATACTCAAAACACTTGTTTCTCTCTTTCGTTGTTAACTATTTCGCGTTGTTTGTTTTTTGTTTGTTTGTTTTCGGTTTGATGTTTGATATTTCGTTACGGTCGCTTATTTTGGAATTTTGATAGTACCTGACTCTTGTAATTTGGAGAAAAAAAAGAATTATTATAAAAGAAACAATCCTAACATAGATTATATAGTAGATTGTATAATAAATTATAAATATATTATTATTACAAATGGTATATAAATATTATACTTAATTATTTAATTATTATTATTACCACTGTGTTACTCACAGACAGGAACCCTGGAGGGTCTTACCTACTTCTTTTGGTAAATCCCTTGTACCTGTTTTTATTTCTCTCGTAATCGTAATCGTAAAAGTGTTGGAAAGACTCAAAAACCCCAAAGTTTAAAGTGGCACAAGCTATATAAGCCCCAGTTAAAGAAACCCTACTTTGTACTGGAAACACTCTCGAATTATAATTGAGAGAGTAAAGAAATCTAGGAGCCTATAGAAACTTTAGACTTAAAAACTATAGTTCTTAAGTTTAGCTCATAAGAAATAGACTTGTAACTTTTTTTGATTTTTTAAAAATGAGAATGGAGAAGACATGGAGGGATAAGCCAGGATAAAGGCTGGGAAGAATGATGAACGACTTGTTATTTGAATCTGTGGTAAACCAGAGAATTACTATTATGCATTATGATATGGAAACATTGTAGTCCTTCAGCTATTTATTTTGATTCGGTTTCATGTCGGTGGTACTTTTTCTTTTAAAAAAATCAATTTGAATGTGTTCTGCTGTGGCGTCCGTTAAAATTTTCGAAAATATGAATTATGTTATTTGGCAAGGGTCAGATCATGGGTCATAAAGCTTTATACTTATTTAATATACCCTAATGTGAGATTGTGAGATCTGACCTCAGCCTGATAAGGGATCACTCAGACGAGAAAACTTTGAATTTTTCAATTTGAAAAACTATCACTGGACCGAACCCGAGTCACTTTTATTCTGTTTTAATTTTCACTTATAAAAACTCTGCGGAGCTCTATTGTTGTTCTCTATGTGCTAGGAATGAGGTACTGTAGAAGTACAGCCGTGTTTTAGAATCATGTACGAGGCCTGACTACAGAGGTCCCGTTTGTTTACTGTCTCCGTCTCCTTTGAAGCTCGCTGTAGTTTGGGAGCATCAGGAGAGGAAGCCATGATGGGGCGACTTAGACTTGTAGACTTTATTTAGATTGTGTACTACCATCTGGAGTAGAGTGGGGCTCTAATCTTTACTTCAATAATGTACAAGCTAGAGACATTCATTGTTGTGTCCAAGTTTCAGAAAATTGACCGTGTTCATTTACGCTTTAAGTTATTACTTATTTTTGTTTTTTGAGTAAAACTGTTGTACCTTACCAAATATTCTGGATTTACGATGGGATCAATTTATTTATTGTAATATTTAGCGCGATAGAATATACAAGCATTATTAAAATTGCATAGCGTCGCGTATTGTCTGCTAGGCAGATTCATTGCTCAAATAATTTTTCATAATTGACAAACAACTGGCCGTACGATTTCGTTCAATTTTACGCTATTATTAAAGGTGGTGCCGACACAATGCTGAAACTTGCCGACAAACGTGTTTCGACAAAATTATTTTTCTGCGATTCTAATTTGCACAAGTTCGGTTAGGTTAGGCGTTTTAAAGTTTATTCACAGTCGAACTTCAAATTAGGTCAGAACACGTTTGTCGCGCCAAGTATAAGCACTTTCATCGGCGCCCATAAATGACATCCTTTTACGTATATGTATTTGAGTGTCATTGTCGTGTGGTCTCTCCCTCGTTTTGAGAGACAGGTTAGGTTCGGATAGTCAGGTAAGTAAGAAAGAATAACCTAACTTAATACTACCTAACCTGACTTTCTGGAACCTAACCTAACAAAGCAATAATACTGGGAGCGACACACGACAATGGTATACCGGAATTTGCATTTGTTCGGGCTGATGATCATACACGCCAAGATTTGATATGCATTTTCTGGAAGTTAATGAGATTCATTGAGTTGTCCAGGGAATTATTCGAGATATACGGGATTTAAACTGCAAAATATTAATTCAGATAACACGACCTTGCTTAAAAATTTCAAAATTCAAAAAAAAATCTAAATTCTGGTGTTCCTTTAGGAAATGTATTGAAATGTATTTAATAATTAATCTCCCTCATTTTATCATTCAAGTGGTTAGTCATGTGTATAAAAGATCTGGAGGTTAAGTTGGGTAGAGAACGCTGGAAATACTGCTACACTGCCGTTTGTATAATTCAACTAATCACAGTAGTAAGCCAATTTTCCGTACATACATTCGAATCTGCATGGATGCTCTTGGGTTCAGGCTACTTCATACCTTTTAGGTTTAGATTTGGTGTAGCTTCACGGACGTCCATAAGCCAAACCAGGACATAATAATTCGAACAAAGCCAGGATATAATTGAACAGATTAATTGACATTTCTGTGGAATTTCCAGGGAGTCGGGATAGCATTCGTGAGCTTAGCGGCATTCACCCAGACACAGGACGCGAGTTTGACCCACGCTGCAAAGAGCAAGACCTGGCTCAGTCTGACCATCCACGAAAGGGTGTGTTTAGGTCTGTTGTCACTCACCACGTTCGCGTCAATTCTCCTGGTCTTCATTTGTACCTTTTTCGTGAAACACACTTTCCAGTACTACGCGGTATGTCATCTCAGTTTTAACATCAAGAATTCAGACGACCTACGATATGTAAACTAATTAAATGACTTGTCTCCGTTGACAGAATCTGAGTTTCCATTCCGTGGGAGCCATTATACTGATAGTCGCACTGGGAATGAAGGTTCATGCAACCGTTAGAATGTAAGACATACGCTCAAATTAAGTCTTGTCATCTCTGAACCGTTCGCTTTTCTAATCGAACGTTTCTATTCGAAAGCGTGAAACAACGACAGCCCTAGGTGAAACGACCATTAAACAATTTTCTGAAATGATTACAGGGAGCACATTGAATCTCACACACACAGTCATGATCACGAGGACCCACGCCACAATCAGCGCTATATAACCAAGGCCATCGTCTCGGTGAGAACCAGGTCCAGCTTCAGTCATGAAAAAATATAATATGGTAGTTATTGATTGTCTATAATTTGTTTGATTTTGCCATAGATCCTGGTAGCCCTGAATATTTGTCTCTACGTCGACATCATTATCCGATTGTTCAGGGGAAGGGAACAGAGGCCGTCCCCCGTCTTCGACGATGTCTTTGACCCAGACGAAGAGGTCAGGTACCATAATGCGGAAAATGAGGTCGCACCTTTACCGCAGGCTGACAATGTGATGACAGAGCGGAATAAGGATTTGAGAACTATTGCAAAGAATTCCGACGCTCGACCCGTCTATAGACCCGCAGTACACAATGGTCCCTAAAAAGACTCATAAATTTCTTATGACACTGCGATTCGGAATAAATTGGCAATCTACCAATATTCATAACTCTAACGAGTTGCAGCAGAACAGAACCTAAGAAATTTATTCATCAATTTATCAAGTATTAACATAACTTACTTGGATGGTATATCAAACGTGTCACTACAGTAAGTCCAGGAAATGATATGGGTACCGGTAAATGTATGCAATGGACGCCCATAAGCCATATTACGTTCAGCGCGACAACTTTTATGGTCACATAACTTGTACAGTTAGAGGTTGCATCATGGTCTCTAGTAAAATTCATAACTTGCAACAATTACGATTATGATAACGATAATTTTATAATAGATTGTACAGTATGTATTATTTAGAGGTCAAGATAAAGAACCCTTGTAGCAGAAAGTGCTCCTAAAGCAGCAAACAGTGCAGCGGCAAGTATGATGGCCGTTGTGGTACCAGCAAAGGTCACAACACTTCCAAGGGTCAACGATTGGGTTATTTGGGCCAGGAACACCATTGAAGATACAACTGCCACGTCCGTCCCAAGACCACGCGGTAGCTGACTAGGCCTTTCAATTAAATCATCCGAATCTATGTCAAACTGGTAAAAACATTATAGCGTTAAAGCGAATACATTCTGGTCAATCGACTCATAAAACGATATTATCTGTAGAGTAAACTCACTGTTTCCGAAGCATGGTATCGAGCCACGAGGAGATAAGGCATTGTGAACAATGTTGAGTACATTATCCCAGCTGTCCATGAGAATATTATTACACCAGCCGGGGAACGAGCCAGGGTCATACATACCATACCCACCGAGTACACCAATTGACCGGTTATATAGGTCCGTTTGGCTCTGAAAGAGTGGCAAACAAAAATTAGTAGCATTGCCAAGGTTTTCGACGGTTTAAAGTTTAAACGCATTTAAGTATGGCTATTTTGGGTCTCGCTTCAGTTCATGGTTCATTTGAATGCGGACAAATATTTGACCAAGCCTGGCCCAGACCGTTGTTCGCCGATCAATTCGACCAAACCATTGTGTATTGGAGCTTATTTGACCAAGTGATCCGAGGTTTTTACCGATACGGCTAATTTCACCGACGACCAAATCGACCAAACCACCGTTGTTCATCCGCATCCATTTTAGCTGGTCAATTTGACCATTGAACCATTATTCCTCAACTTCGCTTACCCAAATCTCCGGATGAGTCGCTCAATGATGTATGAGTAGAGAGAGCATGAGAGGGAATAAATTGACATTCCCCAGCATCCGAACCGTACGCCATCTTCGTATAAACTACGTTTTTCGGACCCAATCGGAGCAGCTGGATCACCTCCAAAAACGGCCTCTCCAACAAAATCCGTGAAATAGAGTGAGTAGCAAACGAGGGACATCCAAGAGAAGAAATTCGTGAGGCAGAGCCATTGCAAGGATTTGGGTAATTGCAGAATAGTTCGAAGATATTCACGGGCAGTTGGGGGTGTTTCCGAGGTGGTGGTCGTGCTGGGGTTCACCGGCGGTATCGACGATGCGTCGTTTCCCTGCCACAACAACAGCGGTACGTACACAACGAAAACTCTCAATTATGTTAAGAAGCTTCAGGTTAGGTTTCTGTACATTACTCACCTGTATAATTTCCGTAAACGAAGTTTCTGCATTATGATGAAGAGCCCCGTAGTTGGATTTTCCTGGTTCCAATTCATTTTCAAATCTTGAATAAGCACCTCCGCCACCACTGGCCTAAATTGTATTCATATAAATCATATATTCAATTAGAGGAAATAAATCCAGAATGAGAATGAGCCATACTTTGCCCATATAAATCGATTATTTTCATATCCGAATTTAGATTTACCTGGGCGTCGGATTTCTTTCCGACACGATTTGTGGGTATTTCACGAAAACTTCGAATTGTTGTAACAACGCAGGCAATGAATAGAAAGAGAACTAGAGTAAATACTGCTCGTACGTGGCCACCAAACCAAGCTCCTGGAACAAAAATGCAGAATTTGTGGATTTGGCATTCGAAATGCTATTGAATTGAGATATTCTAATTTGAAAAGCAAGTACAGTATTGGATGACACAAAGTAGATTTACCAAGGAATGTATTTTCCCAATTCAGTGCACCAAGGAAATATCCTAGTGATCCACCTAGTCCCTGTACGAAAGTGAATAATCAAATATACCGTTGTACCCAGAAGTATTTTTATAGGAACGTACAAAGCTAAAAAAAAAGAGAAAACACACTATGCGAACTTACAGCCATAATAGTAAATGTACTCAATCCCCTTGCATGATCATCTGCATTAACAAAATTATTCAATTATATATCCAAAATGTTCTGAATTTTGCTAAGTTTTAATCCACGAAGTTTTGGTACGGTTTTTTTCTTCGAAAGTCATGTTTTTTTTGTGCCATGTTGGCTTGTTACCTGGAATCGTAACATCGAGCATGTAAGCCCTTGAAGGGCTCTGACAAGCATCCGCATCAAAATCCAGTAATACTGTACCAAGCACAGTTACAATCAAACCCCAAGGATGCTGTTTGATTGCTATCATCTCGTCTTCCGATTCTTTCTCTTCTTCGTTGATTTCATCTGTGTCGTCCGTTGAGGACTGTCCCAAATTAAGAGTCGTTTTCGTCGAGGTCATCGTCGTCGTTTCCTTAAATCCAGTCGCTCTGGTCTCGTTTCCGCTGAACTCAGTCACCGTCACCGTCGTGGCCTCCTGTGTACCCGCTTCCGCCTCCCACATTTCATCATTCAGGAGTTCATCCAATCTTTTCTGCGTCAGCTTATTCTTGGAACCCTTTCTTGCTTTCACGAATTCCGTGAGAATGGTCGAGTCGTCGTTGTGTGACTTGTCGAGTTGATTCGCATGAGGTTTCACGTTCCCGTCGTCGCTCAGGAGTGCTGCGAGGATGGATGAGCTGAGTTTGGAACTCGACGTTTTGTAGGACAATACGGGTGAATTAGAGTTTGGTTGACTACTGCTGCTGCTTGTATTGGTTTCTTCCCAGATCGGCTTATTTGTACTCGTAGGCGGAGAGAGAGATGTCCAGCTTTTGTTCGAGGCATCCTGGAATTTTGTTTGACTGAGACTGAGATTCGCTAGGAGGGTATTAGCAGTAGCATCAACAGGCAGTTCTGTACTAGGTTTGATTCGAGCTAAATCCTTATTCCCTGAATTCCCATTCCCGGCCGTCGTGTAAGTATCCCCGAGCCAGAGTCCAATTGTTTTCCCATTTGGAACCAGGATGAGGCCGAGAACAATACCGATGGACAGGAGGATTATGAACGGACGTCGACGTCCCAATCTCGACTTACATCCATCACTCAGGGAGCCCAGCAGAGGCGTAATGAACAGGCCGAGCTAAATTACAGAAAATGATCATAAATGACACATATGCTATAACCCAATATTTCTCAAAGTCCATGTTACATAACTTACAATCGGACTGAGGCACCATATAAGCGTCATATGCCGATGACGAAGTCCAATATTGAGTAGGAGCGGGGACACAAATGCTGTTTCGGCCGCATATGAAAATTCAATTCCCATTACGGCGGCGGACACTTTTACAAGTTCCAGGCGGGTTTTGGGCCTGTGAAAATACATATATAGCAACAAGTTGAAATATATGAGCTAGCCAGTAGTGTTTGCACTACTTGGCGTAAAATTGGATTCCAATGAGGGACGCTGCAGCATCGCCTCGTTCATGGGACGCTGCGACTAACACTTAAGGCTGTATTACCAAATTCTAAACTCACTCGGTATTGGTTATGCGAGTTTCAACTGAGCACCGAAATACACTGCGGTTTCGTAGTCAGCTTTCGTAATACACGTTCAAAATTCAAATAGCCGGCGAGTTACGTATGCCGTAGTTGGAAATCCAAAATCATGTTCAATCAAAATTGGGCATTGAGCATCGGATTCATAATTATCCATTTATAGCAATTCTTGCAACTGTGATCATGGTTTTGGAATGCACGCTTTCCAACGACGTATGGACGGATCCTTTGCGGTTTTTATCGCAAAAAGTCGTTTAGCGCCCCATGTTTGTTTCCGTTATGTTTCCTTGCGTTATGCTCGCTTGTTAGCGACATGTTCTTTAGCGAAAACTCATAAACAAGTGAATTTAACCTTATTAAGGTATGTTAGATTTAAACGTTGGCGGACGAGATTCCGTCATTTTATAGGTTAATGAATGTGGCGCTAATGAACGTCTGGCGCTAATGAACGTCTGGCGCTAATGAACGTCTGGCGCTAATGAACGTCTGGCGCTAATGAACGTCTGGTGCTAAAGAACGCACACCATTAAACGACTTTTGACAATAATAACTTGACACGGGGACGAGTAATGTTCATAAAGTTAGTTTTAGCGATTTTAATTATGATCTTTATTTTAGTGACAAAAACGATTTAAATTTGATTTGAGCTTTTATTCGAGTGTCTATTAGAGTTACAGCTTTACTTAAACTAGATTTAGCGTGCTATTTTAGTTTTGGTGATTCCACCTTACACCTAACCCTAATTTCTTGCTGGACACATTTACAGTTACAAGTAGTGTGAAATTGTGTGGACATGGCCAGCCAGAGGAGGGAGCCAGACAGAAGAGTGAAAAGTCAACAGGGAGGAGAAAGTGAATTTGGGAGAAAGTAAACATTAGCGGGTGTGTTTGTTTGACTCACCGAGTAATGTGTGAAAAATCCTCCTGCTCTTGTGAATCCGTGGCGGATGAATTGATTTTCCGTATCGTCTCTACTTTGAGCCTCTCCAACTTTGCCTTCACTTTAATCCGGAAATTAGTTTCTCGGTCCAGCTCAGGCGTTGGACCATTCACTCCATCGGCTCCTCGTCGCTGTTCCAGCATCCCAGCCCAAACTTCTCCAACTCGAGCCTTTAGCACGCTCCACCATCCCACGTAGTCCGTTAACTTACTCATACTTTCACTGCTACCAACAAAATCCAAAACAAACATGTTTTAATAAAATTAGGTGTAGATATGCATTCGAAAATCTGTATTCGGGAAACCGCCGTAAAACGTCGAGCATAGATTTCAAAGGCTGGAAATAAAAGGCCTAAGTAGAAATATGTATGAGAGTATTAAATGCCTAAATTGACAAAGACCGAATGTTATGTCTTCGCTATTCGTTGTACAAGTACAAAAAATATTGCATCTTATTATGCGGAGTGGTTGTATTTTAAGTCAAAATGAAAATGAGACAGTCGCAGATGTTCAGAGAAAGTCGTTCGTAGAAAGCTGGAGTAACAATTAATTACACGGAATGAAAAGTATATGGCATGAAATTAGATGGTAGAAAAGCGTTGGGTTTCACACTACTTTGCATATTAAACAGTCATAATGTAGAAGCGGATTGTGGGATTTTTATGACCACCGAAACAGTAGTAGTGGGAGTTGGATCGTGTTGCAGGTTACATAAGACGTTTCCTCATTGCAATACCTATACACACACCGTCAGAGTGTTTTCACTTCACGCAAGTCATAATGTTTATCTGGAGGTAATTTATTAGCTCTTAAATTTTGCACCTGGTGCGGTTTTAATTAGCTAAATGTGTTTTCTTTAAACCGTTCCCTGGATATTATCTCATAAATTGGGAACAGGTAACGCGGAGTTAAAAACGCGATTTTAAAAAAACGAAGACACTATTTAACACTGCATATTACGTAATTTCAAATTGTATTTAAGCATTTTTAATTGAAAATTCTGTGCATTGTGTGAACAGTGTCCGGGCGTTACTCAAGTTTCGATTGAATTTGACATAACTTTTTTAAATCATATTGTTCAGATCAATAGAAAGTATAAATTACCGTAATTAGAAGCAGGTTACCGAACGACACAAAACTTCTATCGGAGCACTGCAATAACTTTAAAACAACAACCCTATTAAGATATTTCGCCAGTTTTAATATCTAATGAAACTTGAACAGATAATTAAATAAATCTAACCCAACCTAAACTAAAATAGTCCATACACTGAATTTACATGCGATCTGGAACCAAGAGGTCACATGAGCAGCAGCGCAACTAAAAACAGAAGTAACTACACTAGTGTTTCAACTTGCTTTGTCGGAGCACAAGTAATAATAAAGCCCGAATTAGTTTTGGTTCCGTCGTGATGAGCTTAAGAAAGCTGTTTTACGGAAACTCAGATATTTTTCCTGGAACCACACAACAACCACGCTACACCTACGAGGAATGAGGTCTTCGGGGAAAGAAGCCTTTCACTCTCGGAAGGATGACGAGAGGCTCAGGCTCAGGGCTCAACCCTACTACTGGCTGAATCACAAAATAGCTATAGAAAATACGGTTGGATTTCAGACAAAACTTCAGCATTTTCTTCATGTTTCTACAAATGCGGTGCAGCTCCGCTGAATAGGTTTCAATCTTAATACCCGGCTACTAAGTATTCTTATGGATTTTGGAGAAGCTCTGTCCTGCCTTGTCCTTTGTCCTATTATGAACGGGTGGCATTTTTCGATGCCATGAAAGAATAGAATATGCCATAAAAAAGCAGACTTTTTCAATCGGAAATGGAATTTTGCAATAAGTAAAATTGGTCTATAATTCCAAAGGTTAGGTTAGTTGTTGGTCATTTGAGTATTTCAAAAATCTAACCAAACCTGTAAAACGGAGCAATCTCGTCCGCTAACGGTTTAACCTAACCTGACTAAAATCAAATTTACTGTAATTTCGGACATATTGCACAAGTCTTCTTATCCATGGCAGATTCTATTTTCTCATGGAACGTTTATATATTTCCCCAAACATATGTCCATGTTCCATGTTAATTAAATAAATAGTATTGATCTGAGGGTTCCAATATGCTCACTGGTAACCCATATTTCTCTTCATTGAAATAAAGCCTAGATATTACGCACGCATTGTTTATTTGACTTGGCACGAAAGAAAGGCCGAATCTGTTACCAAATATTCGGCAATCGACTGACGATATGTTCTCCAAGCCAAGGTACAATATCGTATGTATGTATTGTATAAGTTACTTTGTGGTTTCGAGCTGAACTAGGTATACGTAGTACTAAATATGTAATGTAACGACAGGGACAGGCTGGATAGATCGGATTTGACTTTGGCCTAATTGGAGATTGGAGAATTGGAGCCCGTGCGTGTTTCAAGACCCTATTCCCTTCATTAGGATGCCTATGATACCCGTATATTGCGTAACGGTAGGTAACTCAACCCAAAAAACCCCAAAGCTAAGCTAACAGCATAGCTCAGCCAGTGCCAGTACCCAGCCTCCGAGTACAATTGAAATATCGATTCTTCATTCCGCCCGCATATTTTCCTAAAACACTAGTAGGTAGTAGGCAAAATGCTTTAGATCAATAATGACCTCATATTCCAAAAACCATCGGCTTGGATTCGTGTTCATCTTCGTTAGTAAAAAAAATAATTACTTAACAGTAACATCAAACATCATGTGTCGCGTTCGCCTTTCACAAAAATATACCTGAACTTTAAGAGGATTTTAAAAGGGCATCTGTTCCATCTCCCACCACAAGGTGCGCTCGGAAATGGCAACCATCAAGGCATAGTCAATAGCGA
>JAQFYT010000079.1:0-39592 GCA_034694925.1 Ceratophysella denticulata
GGCGAGCGCTTGCTTACCGTTGATAACATTACGCGACAACGCGACGGGCCATGGTTGCCATGGCTTCTCTTGCTAGTGTAAAATGTATTAGCATTAATATGTGAACAGTGTTTATTGGTAACTGTTGATTGAGATTGAGGCTTGTTTTTGTCAACAAACATTAAATTTTTAACTTTGAACAATTTGTGAATTTGAATTTTCATATTTGAACCAATCACAGCACACACATTCACATTAAAAACTGCATGAAACAAACTCTTTTCAAGAAACAGTCAAATAACTTAGGTTGTAATATATTCCAATTACATGAGCTACATACAATCCTGTTGATTGAAAGGCTTGTTGGGAAACCTCGTATTCGGGTGGGTTTAAATGCGATTTTGGAACTGCTGAATATGACATCGCGCAACTAGAAGCATATATTATTGAAAATTAATTAATTCGTGTACAAAAATATACTTAAAGTATTACAATTAATTAATTAAAGTTTGTGATCAATTCGCATTGAAAAAACATTTATATGTTAGATAGTATATGGCATTTATATGTTCATATATAAACGCTTTAAATACATATAAAAACGCGTTCATACATATAAAAAGATGTATTTAAACAAGCTTCATGACACTCATTCAGATTGTGACGGGCAGACAATTACGTAAGCCCGACAAGGTCGGTCTAATAAACTGAGTATACTTAGAATACCATTCGACGACATACATCATAAAGCATAGGTTTTCTTACAACAACCTCACCCCGTGTCACTGAATAGCTGCAAGGCGTATTTAAACATGCAGGACGCAAGTATTTGTGTTTGTTAATATTTGCGTCCGACATGTTTATATATGCCTAGCATCTGAATTTTGACGCGCTTGGTTTAGTTGGTGCATTGGATCGAATTGAGCTCCTGCGATGATGATAAAAACTGATGACCCCTCCCAGGCCCCCTGCAGGTTAAGTAGCCCACAAAGTACACATCGGAACAAAAGACTCCCTGGCACTAAACGCCCTACCATAATCAAAGTGCACAGATGACATCCTCATCATTACTCTCTTACGCCTCTCGTTTGAATCGAACTATTTGAACCCACAGCCAGCACGAACAAAGGAATGGTAAATGAATTGTTACTGAGAATTACGGTAGAAGAAGAGGCAGGTTTCTATGAAACCGGATCCTCATAATCATAATGCGAGACTAATAGAAATGATTCTCCTCATTGAGTGGCAATGTTAAATGGGAAAGTAGTCAAGCTTTTGACCGACAAATCTCAAGAGACAGATTGCAGTCAGTTATACTTCAATGTTTAGAGAGAGATCTCAGTTCTTTTTGGAACTCGTCATGGTCTCTATAGGCCATTCCCTTGCTCACTTCGAATGCCCAGTCGCAGCAAATGAAGAGGTCTCTGGAGATTTTCTCTGAAAGAAAAAAACGGATAAGCCGCCGGCTGGATTTACTAATGCGCTATTGCAATATTCTGCTGGAACGTGGAACCTAAAAGCACAACGTATCACAAGCCACAATTATATATTTTCAGCATGTATCGCGTTGGAATTCAGAAAACCGAAAGAAAATCGATGAAAATGACTGAAATCACATTTCACATTGTCTCCTTTTCCCTCCTGAGCGCTCTGTATGCTCCGGGTAGATTTTCCCTGGAAAGGCAAAGCAACAATAATATATTTTTACCCATTTCCCAGTGTTATGTTAAGTGATGTGATGTGTTAATGACATGACAAAACTTTTCCATTTATTTTTTTTTTCACTTTCTTTCCTTTTCCCCCAACTCGGTGGCTTGGAAGTTCCTGGATGCTCCCTTCCCATTGTTGACAATGAAATCAAATCAAGCACTCGCTTTCATCTGGACTATTATTATTCAGTGAATGAGTAGGTAGCTTCTATTTTTTCATCTGGCAGCAAGTTGGAGAAGAGGGAGGTCGAGACTCTTCTGGATCCCAGTTGTACAACATGAACAGATGATGCGGAGTATTAATGGGGGTAGTCGTCGGTTCCGTGTTTTGTAGTTTTCGGATAAAATCAAAATAAATGAAATCCACTCCGGAGGAGCTGAGGTTTCTATATTTGGGGCCAGCTTATGTAGATTGGCCATATTGGAGGAGATAAGCGGAGAGATACGTCAATTGAAATGATAGGATGTAATAACAGTCCATATCCCGTGTTCCTCTGTCAACTCATACGGCGTGCTGGGTGTCACTCTCTGGGCGACACAATGGAGACAGAATAACAAATCCGAAAGTGGGGATACTCTTAGTCTGTTGTTCTTTTCTCCAGCAGAGCTGGCACTAAGGTCCTCTATCTCGAGTTGGAATCAGGGCCCTGAGTGGGGCACAGGAGTGTCCATATGGTGAAATTTGCTCTTCTTCTTCTCTCTGAATAATGATGAGTTCCTAGTCTCCAGCTTGAGATATGAACTTGGGGAAAGCTTTCGGATCGGGAAGTATAAGAGGTAATTTTTCAATGTTTCCCGTTCCGGTCCGCGAGCCAACGCAACAGTAGAGGAGCAGCAGCGAGGAGCAAAAAATGAACTCGACCTTACGCAGAGCGTTGAGTGCTTGACACTTTATGCCGCCCTGACACGCGTGAGCTCAACTTCCTATTGTCACTTGTACTTTCCATAACAAAAATAAAAACTTTGGTCCTTCCGAGGAACCATCAGAGTCATTGAACAGAACGCAATTTCGATGTAATAATAACTGAATTGTGCGGATATGAACGTAATGCTTCAGTTAATAACCAAACCGACTCTTCTCCGTTCCCAGTGCGAAGACTGGCGGCGTTGCGGTGTGCCAGAACGACGCTATGGAGCTTTTTAAGTCGCCCGTCTACTCCACGACGCGGGGGAGCAGGGAGTTTTTCTATAGCTAGATCGAGCTCGTAATAATTAGTACTTTTCTGTATATCCACGCATTGTATTATTGTACAGTGAATTATGTTTAGTAGAAGGGGACCACTAATTCACTTCCTAAAGTCATCACTCATACCAGTCCAAAGAATGCAAACAGTGAACAATATGTTTCCATTATCACGTGCGTCCAAATGTCGTCGGCCGCCGCATCTACTGTAGCTCGTACATCCCTCACTTCTGCAATTAAAAAATTCAATTTTGACTTGAATATTTTTAGTGGTTTGTCGAAAAAGTTTCCTGAGAACAGGTTATCTTGATTTTCCCTCTTCTTTCTATCCTAACCTTAGCCATGAACTCTTAGACGTAGCATGCGTCTGTTATGGTTCTCCATGCTCTGCACAGGCACAAAAGGTGGATACTCCATCTAATGAACTCTAACAGAAGTATTACAGTAAGATTAACATAAACGAATTCAACAAATCTGACAAAAATTGGAATTTTAAACAAAAAATTCACACGGGAGAACCTCTGCTCAGGCATCATGTCGCCGAAGTTGAGATTAGAGCAATCAGCGGCTAATGGCCACGAATGTGAATTCTTATTCTCCTTGTCACGGTCACTGTTATCGATATTTACATTCACTGCCTGACTATCTATTCATAGTTGACAATTCGTTGCGTTGACAGTTCATAAAGGCCCAATTCATATCGGTCAAAGGTCAAACTAATAGCAGCGACAGTCCGGAGCCGGTGACAGTTCATAGCAAGGGGCTTTTGTTAAAACAGAAGACAAATAGCGCGTGCGTGATAGCTGAGTTATAAATTATCTGATACGGGAAGGAAGTTTTAGACATCGACTGCCTTACCAGTCCTGAAACTTTTCCGCTATGAATTGTCCCATTGACTGTCCCCGGCTCGGCTACGAAATGTCGCTTCAATAAATTCGACAGGTAATCGCTACGAACAGTCACCGCTATGAATTGCCGCGGTTATGAATCGTTTTGCTATAAATGGTCGTTTTGACTTCTTCCAGAAGGCAAAATTTTATCTTCAATTTCAAATTATCTTTATTCACGTGTCGATACGATTTAAATATTTCTTAGGATACCTGCACCATAGAATATCCTACTATATTACGAAATTTTGCGGCACATCATATCTTATTACAAACTAAAGTAGTATCTTAATAAACCGTATAAACGGGTTTTCCGTTGTCGCGTACAGATAGTTGGATCTAAAATCTACTATGTGCTTCATGCTTCGACTAATTCGTTGTTTGTGTATTGTGTACGGACGTGTATAACCCTCTAATATCGAATGTGAACTATTCCGTCCGCTGATCCTATGAAAGCTCGATTTCGAGATTCTCTATGAGAGCATTTCCTTTCCGGAGAACCCTAGGAGAATGCATTATGTAATGAAGGATTATCACTTTGCGACTTCCATTTATTACTAGAGTGTATGTCCTCTATCTGGTAATTCATTGTAATTCAATGCTTTTCCAGCTTTGTGTTTACGTAGGGTATAATAAAGGCAATACTCAATAGCAGAAATCTGCGGGGCTCACAATCGCCAACGTGAACCTATATCAAACATTGATCAGAAGATCTCTGCCGACCAAGGTTTGTTGTATCTAGAAAAAAGGCTATTTACTGAGGTTTCCAAAAATTAATTCTGTGGGTTTAATCCGATCAATACATAGAATAAACTTCACTTGGAAGTCAAGACCATCCGTACTTTTTCATCGTTCATTTTACTGTAAAATGACGAAACAACGTTTCAGCATAACAAGAATAGCCGCAGTGAATTTTTGCAGCATCAACTTTTAAGCAAAGAAATATGCACTTGTATGTAAATAGAAATATAAAAAGCAAATCCAAAAAGAACGGTCGTTTAATCATTCGTGTTTCACAACGAGTTTTTAACAAGAACTGACAAAAGCTGGAGTTGTGTGAAGTGACTCTTAATTTAGATGCTTTTGTTGTTCCTTTAGCTCTAATGTTTTGACGAGTGAGTGTGGACGCAGTAAGTGCATTGTAAATTAAGACCCGTGAATTGGTCGGTAGAGACGCCTGGTAAATGTTTGGTGAGAGGTAAAGGTGTTCTAGACTTTAGGATAGAAGACGGGAATCCCGAACCCGATCCTGATGGAAAGTTCAAATTAATTCCTTTTTCCGTTAGAATTTCGAGCTGCACGCTCCTCGTGCGCCAAGTACACAATTATTCTGATGTAAGTATGTGCCTGCGTATCACAGGAAAAGAATTATAGTCCTGAATCCCGAATGATTTAAAGTTCATTTCCTTGTATGAAACATGCTCATGTGCTCAACCTGATCTTCTCTCCCTCATATGAGCTTGTATGGAAGGGAGACTGATAAATAATGCATATGGAGAACATTAGTGCTCCTGTCAGTCTCTGTTTGCCAACCTTCGGATCGTCTTTGATTCAATCAACGGTGGTAAAACGCCAGGCACTCTCGAGGGGCTCTGATCTATAATGTTCCGTAGTGCTGTGCTTGATATAAGCCACTACCACTGTCCTGATACTTCTTCCAGCAGCTGGTGCTGTAACGTAGCAGAAAGTTACATTAGGCTCCCTCCTCAGCACGGCGTTGTCTCCGCACTCCCATATTTTTATCTGAATGACCAAAAAAGTGAAATCTGTCCGTAGACGTAGGTTGTAAGTTATAACAAGAGAGTCTGCTTTCTCTTTGGCAAATGGAGCCGGGAAGCCTGTCTCCTCCGCCTTTTTTCCTTCCTTCACTCCAGTAGTAGTACTCAGATCCGATATTGGATTATATTCTATTAAATTATGTGCTGGGAGAATGAAAGGAGGGTTGCGGAGTGCCCTCCACCCTTTTGTCCCATCGTCTTGAATTGGGAATGAGAAGTGATGGGTCCATCTTCCTCCCGTCGTCCTCGAAGGAAGGAGCCCGATGGAGATCATGTCACAAGGACTAGCGCCTCCCTTGGCTCACACAACGGAGCCCCGTCCTGACTCCCATTGGACACTGGAAGGCTCGTAAAAAGCAAGGAGAGTGAATATTATGACCATCATATTTTATGCCTCCTGCTCTTAGCCTGTCCTCGTCCTTCTCATAAACTATCAGGGGGAAGATGCCTTGTATTTTGGAACAGAAAGGGTTCCGCTCTTATCCCCCTCTCAACGGACCACCAGAAATATCGAGACTCAGCATTACATTGCAAGTATGAGCAGCAGCCAGCAGGTCGTTCTTACGACGACACATTTATACTGTTTCTAACGTCAAACGTACAGTCATATGTTGGTCCTGGAAATAATACTCCGAATCCGAACTTGTATTCTAAAGAAATAGACGGTCAGCATGTTTAAATTATATTACTATCGTTTCGAACTGGACATGTTGGAACTATAACCTGTAAGTGTTATTGTTACCAGTGCCTAACAAAACTGACAAATTTCTAGAGTATTCCAATAAAACAGAAGATCAAATCAATTGATTGATAAATAATTATACTAAATTGCTCTAATTTTATTTATGTGATTGCTCTGATTGGTACATATTAATCCGGTATTTCCGTCATCTTGAAGCTTGATTTCAATAATTCCCGAAGGTGTGTCTCTTCTTGAATCAAATGGCTTCATTAAGCTGTACAATCTTTTTCGCCCGACTGAGATTCGCGTATATTGATTTATTTCTTTGATGCTAGCTTCAAAGGAAGGGCTCGATTCCGAAGTTGGTGTCAATTTACGAAGGATGACTAGGACCAGCAACTCTGAGCGAAATCTAAATAGAAAGCAGCTGGAGAAAATGAAGTGGAAATTGCATTGAGAAGAAAGAAGAGAAGAACTGAGTTTCAGTGAATCCGAGACTTCAGGTTACTCCACTGCTGCTGCTGCTGCTCCATATGCCTCTCATAATTCGGAGGAGCTCCGAAACTCGGAACCAAATGGACCCGATGCGCTTTTGTCTCCAACAATTAAATTACCAACCCAAAAAGGTCTCTAGGAAATCTAATAAAAGTCATACGCACAGCTTCCTTTTCCCATTACACTCTAATTCACAGAGTGTTCCCTTCATCTATCTACATTGCGCTTCTACATCGAACACAACTTGAATCTCAGCCTACTGGGCTTCAATCCAGTTATGTAGGTACCTTACTTTTTTTACCATACCAGTTAGGTAGGCGATCTGCTCGAATCTCATTGAGTATCTAATACACAAACTTTGTGAGATCAAAATTAGAATCCAGGATGTCACAACTTTCCCGATTATGCACCTTGTACGTATCAAACAAAGATTTTGTAAGCTCCTCCTAACAATTTCTAAATAAATTATTATGAGAATTATTTTAAAGCAGAAATTTTTTATTTTAAGTGAATTTTTTTATTTTAAGGCGGATTTTGCTTTAGGTTTAGCCGAACATTTTTAGGCAGAAATTTAATTGAACATTAGGAAAATTATGTTTATTTTTAGCTACCTATATTACAAAACGATAAATATAGGTACAGTTACAGTTGCGACTGCAGGGGTGGCCAGAAACAAACATTTATTTAAAAATCCGGCTTTTCAATCACTAACTCCAACAATTTGCGCACCTTTGGCGCTAGCCTGCTCCATTATTTAGTAATTGGGTTTTTGGTTGTGTCGAAATGTAAAATGTTGGACCGCGTGCTAAAAACTAGAAACTGAAATAGATGTTTGGTCCACCTGCAAAAAATCATTAAGTCGCTTTTGTCATTACAAACAAATTTTTCAATTAGTTAGCATGATGTATCTTTATCGCCATATGAGCACGAAACTTAACAGAGTCTCCAGAAGCTTCGCAGCGTTAAAAACACAAAATTCATTCGAGTTTTGCTGTTACGTAAATACACGCTTCTTTTGCATATACAAGGAATCAATAATAACTTCTACTACAACGCTATCAAATTCTGGGACCATAAGGCGCTAAGTCTACCAGATGGACACGACTTTATGAACTGATTAAATAAATTATTGATCAGATCACTCAATTTGCATTTGAGCTCTGTGTTGTGTCACATAAAACTTTATTTGAAAGCACTGTGTTCCGTTTGACGTGAAATGAAAACCGATAATCGAACATTTATGTACAAATGAAATGGCATGACACACAATGGAATATATTCATAAATAGTTGATTTGAGAAAGAAGAGTGATTTTTTAATATTAACTGGCCACCCAGCTCCAGCTCTGTGCTGGCTGAGGGTAAAAATGGGTTTTTGAATATTTTATAAACCCAGGAAGGGGCGTGCATATGAATTGATCGTAAAAGCATGGCATTAAAATTAACTCCGGGATCAAGTTGAATCGAAAAGCTTACAGGTGTTTTAGACATCCTTTCAGACGCTCGGTTACGTTGTAAAGTGAATTTTATATGTAAAATATATTTTTAAACTGACGCTCCCCAATCGGAAACTTCATGCATGACCTGATTTCAACATTGCTTTCGGCTGATTACTTAAGAGCCCATAATTGTGATGAATAGCAGACAAAAAGGTTGGTGTATTGCATTATTGCGCAAAAATGATGCATATAAAAAATACAACGTTTTGTTAAAGCTTTTCCCAAGCGGCGAATGGGTACCTACTCTATGTAGCTAGAATTTTGAACTCTATGCAATGTGAAGGCACCACCGGTGTGGTAGCCTGAAGTAAATTGATGGCTTTAATTTTAAGGCACTTCCATAAGTGCAAATCTGAAGCATAGAAGCAAATTCATATTACCGTACTATCTCTAATGACCGCCTTCTCTTCTCAATTAAATGCCCCCTTTAGAGCCATATTTATGAATAACCTCCCAATCTTAATAAGCTGCTTCTTTTTGTTCTAATAAGCCCATCCCCCCCCCCCTGCAGTAACGGCGCGAATTTAAATAACTGCCCGGGCGCTTATTGGAAATAATGCGGTAGATATCCCTTTCAGCATTGCATACCGCTTTACCCAGGCAAAGTTTTTACCTAGGTACATCATTCTTTCGTCCATTGTGTGATTCCTTATACGAGTACCTACTTAGAAACTGAACCCGTACAGTCTAGGCTGAAATTGGCAGTGTCACAATTTGACTGTGAGTAAACCCTGAATAAGCGAAATGAGATGTTTCAATTCCTAACTCAACGTAGCAGATTTCACAGTGGGAATTAGATTATGTATAAATAAGCCGAACACCGTCCGCCACAGTCGTCCTCCTTCATGTTCCCGCAACACGCGTCCGTCAGTCTCGTCGTCTGATGAAACTTGTCCCAAATTGAAATGTATATCTTGTTTTGATTCAATTTGAGGGGGTTTGCTTGCTTAAATTCCGAGTGCGGATCCTCTCGACAGAGGCTGGGTGAGTAGGACGGAGTGCTGGGCTCGAGGAGTCCTGCCATCCCCTCCCTCCGATGCCCGGGTCTCAGTCGGAAAGTAATTCTCTAATGGTAATGCTACGTGGTCGTCCTGACGTGAGTGATCATCGAGGTTCTCCATGCTTATGAATTTGATTAGGGGAATAAAGGAAGCCCTCAACATCCAACTGGGACCTGGGCTCAGTGCTGTGACGGGACCCTTGGGGACCCCCGCATTCCCCTCTCCACATCACACAGCCTCTCTTCTGGAGCACGGATCAGTTCTCACCACCGCCACTGTTTTCACTCGCACGAGCCCTTCAATTCGCTCTTCAATTGAGCCATGCTAAGTTTGTTGACCTGGACACGGCCGCCGATTAAAATCATATACACATCCGTATAATACACCCATTATTCTTATCTTCTTGGTCCAATTTGGTCAATTTCCTTGAATTTGACGCGGTATAATATACAATCCTTGTTTTCTAACTTTCGCTCCTTTGGTAACCCTACCTCTGGCTCTGGTTAAGGAAAGGTTTGTGCCAAATGTGACTGAATGAATAGAGGGAATCGAATTCAGCTTTGCTTGGATTAGCACCGAATGAAAGTGAGCAGTGTTGACGGGCTCGGAAGCTGAATTAATTGCATTATGGAGTGAGGGAGACCTATACTAAGGCTATGTGCGTCTCTCCGCTCAGGCACTCGGAACGAGATAATTATGACGGGCAACGAGAAAGCGGGGAGTCATGTGTCCAATTTCGCAAGTCTGTTGACTCTAATGGCTATAGCTTCTTCAATCATAATGTGCCGGAAGGAATTGGTGATGTGATTTAGGGATAAATCCCAAACACAGCCTCTGAACCCAGGCAGGCTTTGACGAGCCATGAATCGTTGAGCAGAAAGCCTCCAATCCTTATGAGATGTATGTCCTAGCAGTCCAATGAGCAGATCTACGGATTAGACCCTCGTCAGTTTCCGTATCCAGCAAATGCTTTGTCAAAATAAGAAATGTTATTCTTCCGATTGTTTTGTAATCCGATCTCCCTGCCCTCCGTCCATATTCAGGCAGTTTCTCGTTCCTAGCCGAGCGAGCAGCGAGCCTAAGTAGAGCTTGCATTCGTTCACAGAATTAGCTTTGTCTTTACTCCACTTACCCCAACCAACCCTGCCCGCCGGGGTAACATTCATAAATAAGGGATCAGAGGGTTTTTCTTTATCATATATTTATAGATAATTGAGTATTCATTACTTATTGCTGCATAATATCCACATATACATTCACATCAATACTGTTCTTAAGTGCATTGCCTAGCCATTGGAGCTAACAAATGTAATACGAAGTAATTCACAACGCCTAAACCTAACTTTGGTTACTCTCTATGTAGAGTTGTACGGAAATACGCACAATTCTACACAGCGTGAATATTGGAAATGACAATAATGAAATGTGTTTTAGGGTAGAGGTGTGGTGCCAGTGAAAGCACTGAATTGGATGATAACTGAAAACCGATTTCACTGCAGATACATGGCAGATCTGCTGAAGACCTTGGGCTTGAATACAAATTATTGCTCGGAGGTTGTGAGTTGTGAATCTTTTCCGGGATATGTGTAGGAGGCAAGCGAATGGAAGAAATGTGATAATAGGAGAGCTTTTAGTATTTGATGAGGGTGAGGGGTTAGGATTTTAGGATAGGATGAGGCGAGGCCCTCTCATTATTCCATTCAGTGCTTCTTCAGTCCGCGGCTCTTTGGCGTCCCTCTCCGTTCCTTTGCCATTCTTCTGTTCGGGTTAATGAATTAGCTGTCATCTGGGCCAAATGGGGATCTGCATGCCGGAGTAGGCTGCGTCACCCAGAACAAGGACCACGAGCGGGTAATTTATAGTCCCACAACTATATTTGTCTAGGGGTAGTATGTACTAGTTGGAGGATGAGGAAGAAAAGGAAACACTCCGGATTTCGGTCTCCACTCGCCCATTCACTCCGTCCGCTGACTGATGCACAATGTCATCTTTCCATGACCAAGATGAATTGGAACTCAGAGAACAGAGACTACTCAATGCAGCTTCCTGTGCTACACGTTTATATTCTTATGCATACCTACGTCTAAAACAAAATTGAATTTCATCAGTATCTACTCCGCTAGTAGTGTTTCAAAATCAAAAGTAAGCGAATGTTTATAATGTGCTACATACGGTAGGCAGAATTGGAAAGCACTGAACTACTGGTTCAAAAGGTTACGAATGATACGAGCAACTACTTGGGGATGTACCAAGTGCATTAAAGTATTGCGTAGGCATATAATGTGGAAATAAAACAGAAGCCCAAAATGCCCTTGCCCTCTGTGTCACAGATATAATGGATGATCAATGGTTCAAATTCGATGCGCCTCCTCCTGCACTTCTGTTTGTATTCATTCCTTCCAAATAACCATACCAAATATATACAATGAATTGAGCCACAAATTCTAGAAAAATCCTCAGTTCACATGGCCCAGTACATACCTACCTATTCTAAAAGACACTTCCTTTTCACTTTTATGTGAAAGATTAATGATGCGGTTACATCACAACTTTTATGCGTACTTATTACTCATTTTTAATATTTGCCTGATCTGAGGTTCAAGTTCTGTCATCGTATATAGGCTTTGTTCATGTTGTATATAGAGTGATGAATAGAAATAAAAAGCAAGTCCACTTCGTAGCAAAGCATAATATTGAAAGTTCATTAAAGTTGTGACTATTCAACTGTCTGGAATTCTTAACAATGGAACTCAACACTTTCCTTGGTTAAAATTGATGATATATTTGCCCACAGGCAAGCAGATTAGCAACAACTTTGAAATCTGGATTTTACCTGTACTTTTTCAACCTCACTCTCAGCTCCGCGTCCGGTCCCTGCCATAAGGGCTAAGTTCTTTGTAAACACGGAGAGGGTCAATAACACTAATCTCTTCCACTGGTCAGTTGTCACGTTCGTACTTGACCCCGTCAATACTTCATAGCAGTGGGTTTATAACTAGCCATGCTAATATGGGTGTTACCAGCCTACAATACGCTTTGTTTTCATCTGACCACAATAATGGTATTGTAGTATAGTATGCTGGTTTGAGTATGACATGGTGAGGATCAACTCGACCGTTGCGTTACTATCATACGGATGCCCTTTTTTGCGTTATGTTTAGGTTCAAGAACCTATTTACCTAAACCTCGAACGAAAAATCCACAAGAAACAAATCCAATAAAATGAAAGGGAAACTAGAATAGAGAATTTTCAACTAAACCATAAAGGAGAGTACCTATTGCATGGAATAAACCAATTTTATCTATCGATAAAATCTCACCTTCGTCGTCGTGTCTATCCGTTTCTGGTATTGTTTTGATGAAATAATCTGTACATATTTCGTTAGCTCATAACATAAACAAGGGGTTATTGTTGAGTGTGGCTTCTCTCACAATGGTGACAACCCTGTGTGTAAAGTCCTTCGTCGTTTATGAACTTATCAGGTATTGTTGAATTGTCATCCTGAGTTATCGTTCCAATATCTCCTGTCCAGTGGTGTCCGAATTTATGACTCCGTCTCAATCCCAATGTTCACACGAATATCTTTCGTTTTAAAAGTATTGGCGCTTGTGCGATTGACATTATTCTTCAGTTTTTCGGTTGGGTTCTTAAAATATTGTCTTATAGGAGAACTGCGTGAGGAATGGATTCCGGTCTCGGCACTACTGTACGGTATCCGCCGTGATATAATTTGAAGTGAACTATGAACCCGGAAAGTTATCAATGCAAATTGCGAATATCCGATAAATATCAATCGACAACTCATTAATATGTGATTTTTACAGGTACGGCCTACATATTTATTTACGCAAGGCAGGACGACAACTACTGGATGGAGACAGTTCGGACAGGCTAGGCGCTATGAATCAGGGAGAAGTACCTATAGTATGGTATTGACATAAATAAGACCACTTCTAAATCATTTCATAATTTAGACAGTTGAAAGAATAACCACGTTGTAAGGCAAACAACACAAGAAGTTAATTGTAAATCAACTATCATAACAAAGCTGTAAGAGTAACGTTAGAGGGGATGCAGGTAGTAAAAGGTTTTACTGACCCGAGCTACTATATCGATAGGACGGACTCAAACCGTGGAAATACTTGGCATTCCTGTCCTAACTGATTCTTCTTCCCCAAGAAGAACCATCCTTGGAGTAATCAGGTATTTACCACCCAATGTGGGTTTCCATAAGATACCGACTGAACCATGATATAGTGATCCATCACACGGCAGTTGACCGACAATACTGTTGCAATCATAGGGAAACGACCAAGTGATAGATTTATGACTGTACTAAATACCATGAAATTGGAGCCAAAGAATTCAGGTGTCCACTCCAGTCCGCCAAAACTCGATTTCCGCCAAATGATCTTTTCCGCCAGATACTATACTACGTCATTCCAGGTATATGTATATTGATTCATTGTATGACATAACTTTTTATGACGAGGTTGATTATACGTGCGCTGTGCTGACTGCACCGCTCGCAAAACATCCAAAAAGGCATGTAACGCGCCATAACGTGACTGTGACACATAATTGCTTATTGTTAGGTTTGACAAAACGTGTGTTGCTGACTCCAGGCTTTTTGCCATGCAGGGGAAATATTTGTGGCTAAAAAGAACGTATGGCGAAAAACGTTTTGAGCCGATCGGGGATAGATGCAAGAATCCAGACCAAGTTTGACAATATCTTTCTGCCTTCTAGGAAAGCTAATTATTTTTGATTTCCTAAATCCTGACTTCAATAACCCTCAATACAACAACTAATACAATAAATATGTTTCTCCTTTCCATTCCATAATATCCAACAACGATCATGGTTCGAGTTTTCAGCAATAATGGTAGACAGGATCTCGGCTATCGTATATCTCTGGGCTTGGTTGAGACGGGTACCAATACTGTGAAAAACCTGACAGGAAAGGTAAATATAATTTTAGTTTTGGACCCTGTTAAGTCAAAATGTAGAGCTAGGAGCTAGGTTGAGTGTTTTTTGATCGTTTATTCACTGAGAAAGGGAAGTGAATCTTGTATTTATGACGATTTTAATTATGTTTGCAATTCTCTCTTTCCTCATCTCCTTTTGTGTACCTTTGGGTTTGGACCCGAGTCAGGGTGACCTTAGATGAGGAATATCAGTAGTAGTGGTGGCCTATCAGCCTATCATTCCGCACTCCAGTGCCTCTCTACAAATATCTCGGGCAGGCAGTTCCCGTCCGCATTTCTGCTCTTCATCCACTTCCAGCTCTCGCTATTCGCTACAATGGGAATTGGAGGGTCGGCAGGATGAGAACTGATTCGGATTCCAATTAGCTCAACTCAAACAACAAACATTCAACAGAAAAACGAAACGAGACTGGCAACAACTATTAGCTAAGGGATGAGAGTCTAGACCACCAAAGAGATACCAGTTATATAAAAACTCCGGTTTGAACTCTGAGTCTTCCAACAAAAAACATTCGATGCGCCTACCGCTGCGTCGCTACGCTCCCATCAGCGACACAGAAGAGCGGAATAAACATACCTACATTTCCAAAAGTCAAATACTTGCCTCACAGTCTCAGTCAATCCATGCGGTTACAATCCAGGGCTGTATTATGGCAAAATCAGGTTATTTGTAATGTGCAGCAGCTTTTAAGGAAAGTAGCTCTCTGGGTACCTACTTAACTTGGAGCATTTTTAATAGTGTTTTCCTTCTTGTTAAGTATAGTTAGAGCGTATCTCCGGTCGAGTGTGCTTCACGGACTTACCGTTGTCTGCTCAGGGACGAGCGCTTTAAAATTGAAGGTCTCATAATATTAGAGCGAGGCTCTTGAAAGCCTGGTCATCCACGAAGAAAGTGAAACTGCTGCTGGGTTCCAATCTCCTTTCCTCCGATCAGCCGGGAAATGGACGCAGATGAAGACTCTGATGTAAATAGAAACCCTCTCGAGCGTCCAGGACTCCACGCACAGGCACAAGGAGGCAAACAAACGCTCCACTACTATAACTCAAGTGCTCCTTTCTGTTTGTACTAAACTTACAATAATGTTAGGAGTTGGGAACGAGATAAATGCCATCTAGATCCACGGATTTATTCCCCTTCAAGAATAGACTTCGATCCAAATTGAAACACACATCATACTGGTCCGGCTTAAGTCAACACTATCAAGCCCCTGATTAGGATTCAATAGTGAGACTTTCTGGTTACATAACGCAAATGAAATATGTCCTTCGCTTGCTCGTTTTCCTCGCCTTATTCCGTTTTTTACTGTCAAGAGCTGATCTCGTGAATTGAATTCTGAACCAAATTATTAACAGAATTTAATGTACTGTACCTGGATGTATATTTTGATTTTGGGCCAATGTTACTACCTTGCTTCATCATTTACGAATTAGTACTCAGGTGTCCGTATCTGTCCATCCGACCGACCGGGCTGTTTGGGAGTTGAACCAAATAAAACACAATATGTCGAGCCTTCTGGCAACTTTCTCATTTCAAAACAGATTCATTTATATTCATTTGATTTGATCTCATTGAGCGAGCAGTCATTCATATTCGTGTATACTATGGAACTGCTACGCGACCATTTCAATTGAATCGAATTGAAAAAAAAAGGTTTGGATTAGATTCACTTCATGAGAGGAGCGGGTCGTATTAAAATCAAATCATTTTCACTTCATTGTCAACTTTGTCATATTCAATTCAATCGCTCCTGAATCCCTCCCATTTCTAAATTAACTCAAGTCATTCATTGGAACCAATTCTACATAAATGCTAGCCATTTCGCTCCAACCTCCACATAGGTACTATCGGCGCATACATTTGACAGTGCGGTCTGCATTACACATGCATATTTGAACGATAATCGAAAAATGATCATCTGAAGTAATTCTTTGAGTATTTGGAAGATTTTGGAAAGTGCTTTTACCGCATTGGCATTTTCAGAACACACGTTTATTAGGAATTTCTTGATTATGACTGGATCAAAACGGAAGAGTGCATCTGTAAGTGATGATATGCATAGATATATCTAGGTATAAAAAGCAGTGCTGAAGCAGAAATGCTTTCCATTTCTGTGGTATTATGTTGGCGTGTGACTGCCAAAGACACTGCGCAAATACGGTGAAGGTAAAATGACAAACAACTTCACTTCCTTTTGTTCGGTGACATTTTTTGTCCTGAAAATGAATATCATTGGCTGGATGCCATGGAAATGGCAGGAAGAGGACGGCGGAGCGGAGGTGTCTCTTAGTTGCCAAGCTACTAATGGAGTTCCCATCCTGTCACGAGTAAAATGCTCGAATAATCATTGTGGCACATATCATATCTCGCGTTTCGTCGGCTCGGCAGAGACCCATCCACAGGGAGTGATTTTGTACTATGAATATATAAACTTTATCATTATGTATTTCACGTGTGGTGTTCCGTATTTGCCCTTTACCTACAAGATATTCACCACATATGGAACTGGCCTAGCTTTGTAGTGTGCATTCTACTTTCATCGACATCACTCAGATTTATGATACTTCAGGTCTACTGTCTGACCACTTTACAATTTACACTTTAGAAAACCGTTCTTTAGGCAAAAGTTACTCATCTCGATGGTTTCAACAAGGCTTGTTCTTATTATTGTCGCTTATTCAAGTTCTCATAATTGTCGTTTAGGTCACTCCTTCCGAGATGTCAAGTTTCATGGGCCCCTAGATAACGTACGGTGGAAAATCAGGCGATGCCACCTGGTTTTACTCGTTATTAGCTTTGAAATTTAGCAAAGAATTACCCAAAAAACATTATTGGGAATATTAAGATGAGTAGATTTTCTGCATAAACTGTAAGGGTAAGGCAAATCACGAGTTCTGTTCAGTAGGTGACACCGAAACGGTACCCGAAACTGGAACTGTATTCCAACTGAGAATCTGGAACGTAACTCAATATGCTTAAAATGAGTAAAATGTAAGAATGCATGCCTATTACAGTATAAAAAGGTCGCACCAGCGAAATCAAAATTGTAGTTTTCCGGAGTAGAGGAATAGAATGTGCGCTTTCATATATTTATCGTATAATATCAGCAAAGCATATTTTGTAACAAGGCCAGAGCGCACATATACATCATGATGCCTAAGAGTGGCATCCCCCACTATCCAACCCCAGTTTGATTTCTTTTTGTTCCGGGTCCGTGGCTTGGCTGTTTTTTTCATCCGATTCCATTGCATAAGACGAGTTTAATTTCACTAATGCACTGTCGTGTGGATGGTGTGTGTTTATAGAGACGAGTGAGTGGCCGCGGAGGGCGAGAATCCAAAACCAGAATTGGAATCTGACTCCCTTCCTTCGCCTGCCTCCGCGACCTGACTTTCTCTCCTAAACCACACTACCTGTACCATACCATACTCATTCACGTTTGTTCCATGTACACTCCTGCATTGTGGAGAAAGAAGAAAGAGCCATAGGAAAGACGAAGTAAAAGATTGAGCACCGTCAGTTGTGCACCGGTTTAAACTCCACCAAACCACCTAAACATGAGCCATGAGCCTAGTGCTAAATCGCTTTAGTATAAGTTTTAACCAGGTTTTAACCCAACCTAGCCAAGAATAATGAAACCTTCTGCGCTCTAATTTGTCTATAGAATAAATTGAATTATTTGTGTCTTCAATCCAGAATTTAGCAATACACCGGACGAGAGAAAGTAAAGGGTCGGATCAACATAGCTTATTATGTACAACTAACTCTGTCCAGTCCGTTGCTCATTGCTTTTCCACAATGCCAAATCCAGCGGCGGCCAGTGTACCGCCCACGGTTTCTCCATGACGTGTACTTTGTATGTCAAGTCAAGTAAGTATACCTATAAATAAAAGATACACCAACCAACCAGGTATATTGATTATAATAATCCCATCGATTTTTCCTTCTACCGGAGATCAACCAGACTTTTTTACGTCTCCCCTTTCCTTGTTTGTTTGTGGTCTAGTACCTAATATTGATATTCCCTACATAGAATTATGTTCATATGCCTTGTAATAGCGTCAACTGTCATAAATTGGACATCGAGCCGGAGTGGTAGCATGACATCTTTTGAATAGTACCTATCGCGTGTGCATCCGGAGTTCTGCCTTGTACATATTCAAAATACATAAACGCAAAAGAAGTCAAAAGGTCAACTAACATTCAAAACTCAACACGCACAAAGTGAGCTGTGGGAGATCCTTTGTATGTGGAGTGGGAAAAGCCGGAAAAGTTTTCTGAAGCATTTAGGCATTTGAAATAGGCACAACACCTGAATTCCTCTTTATTTACGGATGCATTCAGTCTATGACATATTAGTCTATGACTGGGTTACACTGGGTAAAATTTACTTCTCTGAATTACACAGCCACGACGTAAAAAGAATATGCTAATGATAGAATTTCGTCATAAGAACTTTGCCTGAACCATCATATCCATACCATATACTTTTGTATAAAGTGCGTAATGTAGTCTCTTTAACGTTGATAAAACAGCCAGATTTCTATCCATTTGCCCTGTAGCAGAGCCCGCGTGGAGTCCATGTAAGTAGGCATATAGTGGGCTCGGCGTGAATGGCATGGTTGAATCGATTGATGCATCGTGTCGAGCGGAATAGCTGTAAGCTTTTAGCGCTAATGCTTCCTTCCCAGTCACCCAAGTTGGGAGTACGTAAGGACGGAGGACAAGAGCGTATAAAAAAGACCCCATCCCTTCCTGTTCCCCCTCCAAGGTAGACGCTCTTCCATTCTTTCTCCCAAAATATAGCATAAAAATAACCCGACTTTCTTCCGTTTCTTCCTCATCCGCATACGTCCTTCCTTCCCTACACACTACGGACTTCTATGTACTTCTCTCTCTCAGGATTAACTTTTTGCCCCACGCTCCCTATCCTTTCTTCTCACGCTTTTCCAGCTACTGCATACTTGCCTAAACTTGCCTACGGACGGAGGAAAGGACGCTCCGATATCCCTTGCCTGGCACCCTTCTGCCTTCACTTCAACACTTCCACCCACTCAGCCATTCAAATCAAAATCCTTACAAAAATGAACCCAAGGAGCTCATTCTCCGCCCTCCACTCACTCACTCTTTTCAAAATCAAAACCAAAAGAGACGAGATTAGTAGGCAACTCTCGGTTCGGCGTTTTTCCAGAAATCCATAGCGGATTTTTATAGCGGAGTGCCTCTGTTCATAAAATCAGGCAGGGCTATCTGGTCGTCAAGCCTAAGAGCTTTTGGCTGGATAATATATTTGGAATGAGTATTATTATTACGAGATCATCTTGGGAGTACTTACCTGAATGTTCATATAATCTCCTGGCCTTCGGAAGAAAGAGCGTTTGGTTGTGTGGCCCTTGTCTCTCTCTGCTACCGACGACCGACGAGGCTGGTAAAAAATATGGTTGTTTTTAAAGTGTACCTTACTCTACCTGAAACATTCCCTCTCTGATGATCAAATCTCGGACTTTTCCTCAAACTAAAGCTTTGATTTAAAAGCTCTCTCAAGTCTCAGACTCTTCCTACAGATAAACCATATTTTCTGTCTCCACCAACTATCTCAAACATAAAATTACTGTCTCGTTGGATATGAAAATTTGTAGAAACATTACCCTAAAGTGCTACGTAACCAATAATATGAATCGATCCAGCGGCCTGCTTGACGGCGGTCAACCACGATGAACTCAAACATTATAAATACGAATTCGTTGTTCCCGGTAAATTCCAAGGGAATGTTCTTCGCCACTGCATATGTCAGATTAGCAAAACGTGAATATTTTGCCAATCCGTATAAACAAAAACTTGTTTATCTTTGAAAATTCTTTGGACTAACTTAGGCACCCAAACATCTCGCTACCTTCTATTTGCATGGCAGAACAATCTCATAAGTCCCTGAGAAGATGGCCGGACGGAGAGGAGGGTATTTAAAATTACCACCCGGGCATCAGGCATCTCTGTACATTTAAGGATAACCATGGCGTCTCTGCTATGTAAAATGTTCATGTGATTGCTTGATCCGTCTTCCACATTTTTTAAAGATATTAGAGACATTTATTTTATGCCTTTTCTTGGCTTCATTTCAATAGTTGAGGTAGGTGTACAGTAAATATTTATGGAAAAGGCTCCGAATCTCCGGCGTATGGAAACACATTATAGCACGCACTGATACCCTTAAAAGCTCCATTGCTCCATACGCTGAAAGCGTATGCAAGATAAGTTTCCAATCATATCGTTCCCTAAGTGCACGTTTCTATGCACGGGCAGTTCAAGTTTAAATGCCACTCTGTAGTGCGCAAATGAGCTTTAACGTTTAAGTACGTCAGAGATATAAATATGACGCGCCAGTTTTTTTCGACAGTAGGTATCTTGTATGGGTTTTTTCTCATTATGTTGCCTGTATTTGACTACTTTACTAGCTGGTCATGGGAATGATCTATAAATTCTAATTATATCATATCCGATCTCCGAAATATTTTTGATTTCTATAAATTGTTGTGGATATCCAGTTATATACCTTAGAGTAGAAGTAGATATACTGGGTTGTAACGCGCGTAAAGTGAGAATTTCTTTGCCTCAACTCATCAGAGTCTCTGACTACCTATCTCAAACTGAGCCCAAGTAGTAATTGTATGTAATCCGGAGGACATTAACATGGAGCTTATCAGTCGAAGCGTCACTTAAAAATGTAGAAATGGTTAAAGTGTTGCTCATCAATTGTTTGATAACTCCTTTACTCGGTAAAACACGTTCTGCCGTGAGTTGAACGAGAATTCCTCTGTATTCCATTGTGATTGTGAATACATTAGGTAAACACGAATAATTATCAAAATAATGTAAGTCCTCTGCTGCACTTATTTCCCCATTCCCAATTGGAGTGGGTCCATGAAGGAGGAATGACAGGCGAGGAGAGGTCATTGAAGTGCATCTTGGATGTCCACCCTTTCAGGAACGCATTAGTGCATCCATTAGTCCGAATAAAAGAAAAACAATGGCGCTACGAGATTAAAAACAGACGAGAGGTATTACTAATGTGAGCTAATCACTCCACACCTCAACACATTGGACTGGGAGACTCTTTGCTTGAACTGCCTCACGCATCACCCTGCTCCTATTCAATGCATTTCCACAAGACTCCGATCATCCCGTAGGTATGGATTAATGATTTCTAACCCTCGTTGGAATAAATCTAAAGCCTCAACACCGTTTTTTAGGCCTTGTGTTGGATAGATGCTGACAGGTTCTGCTCTGACTCATCCATCGAGATCGAGAGTACCCAATCCTTCTGATTGCTAATGATGAGTAATGAAAGATACAACCTGAGATTAATTGTTACCTTTCGACAGTTCAGGGTTATGGGCTCGTCGTTGGTTCAGTTCACTTCATATACATTTTTGAATAAAAAATTTGGGGGTGAAAGGTAAACTAAAATACGAATTATATACCATCCTCGCACCTTTTTCAGAATATTATTAGTTTTACAATCCGAATTGAGAATTTATAGCAACAAACTTTAGTGTAGTATGCGTGAAGATAGCAAATATCTGCTCGTGTCTTGCTGTAGCCAGTTAGTGAAGATGAAGTGCAGCAAACTAACTCGTCACCAATACTGCTTGGAAATGCTGCTTGCTACAATGAGTCAACTTCCTCCTTCCCCACTTCATTTCCTTTGACAGTAAAAGCTGAATAAAGGGGTGGGGGAAAGTTGGAAGGATGACCAATGTCCAGTTGTAGGACTAACTATTATTGTTCTGGGACTGGCGACCGACCCGGCGGCGGGTTCGGTTCTGATGCATTTCGGAATTGGTTTCGGAAGACAGAGACTCAAAGGATTACTCTCTTCACTTCCGCGTTGACCGGAAGTTGGGAATGAAGCTCAAACGAAGCGGAGAAGCATTGTTTCAATCCATACCATTTTACTCGTGGACGATGAAAAGACCCACGTAGTTTGGATATTTGTCCTTTGTTTAATACTTTCACTTTCGGCAAATGGGTATTATACATATATCATGCAACCAAAGCTGATGTTAAATTGCTAGTTTTGAATAAGGATGTACAGTATAGACTTAAAAGTCCACATGAGGTTCAGCTTGGAATTAATGCTCAGTTCAGTGTTCGTATGATTCTGTTTCTGATCCCAGTTTTTGGGGAATCAAAATCTGATTCCGAAATCTTATTCAGATTCTTTCCACGTTAGGAGAATAACACGGAGCACTATTTATTACTATTACTAGAAATAATTGGGAATGTGGTGAAGTACACCGAGGCTTCAACGTTCTCGGTCTGCTTACTTTCTGCATGAAATCGTTGTCTGCAGTGGGAACAACGGACCGGGCTAAAGTTTTGAGAAGATAAACAATGAGATATGAAGTTGAGATGGATGGATGGATGACTGGAGTACATATTGGGCTACATGGTATTGGAGTCAGAATCAGTCAACCTTAACAGGAATTGACAATGACAGGGAAGCAGTGGCGACTGAGTGAGAAAGAGGACGAAAAGGCAGGCAGAGAGCCCAGCCTGGTCGAGGAACAACAGGAACCGGAGGAGAGAGCCTGCAGTGGAGTTGACATTGTTGGTGACACTGTGTCAACAAGGTGGTTGACATGAAAAGTCTCTATTTACAATAGTGTCACTCTTCTTCCCTCCTTCAATTCCTCTTGTTCTCATTCTCTGACGACCGACGACCGTAAGGAATACTCAACCAATCCCTCCTCGCCTATTATTTCCATGTGCTTCACTGAAGATGAGACAGGTTGGCCATTTCCAGAATTTGCCCTACCCTAATCACTTCTTCTACCCAAGCGAAGCCCAGGTAGTCAATAATAACAATAACACAGGCACTGACTCGTACTAGAGATAACAATTAAACACCTCGCAAATTAGGCCTACCTTTTCTTCAAAACATATTTCAAATGTCATATATTGGAGATGAGTGACATGAAAACATCTTAATCAGGATTACTTGGAACTTAGAATTACGTGTCAGTAGCAATGTTTGCTTGCCATGTACATGCTGGATCTAGCAAACAAATACGAGTGGGTACTTCAATTTGAATCTGAGCTCCCATTCCAAATCTTATTATGTAGTAACTGGTACAGCCACACGTGTTAGCTGAGCTGATTGTTCCACTTCAAGTTGTCCGTTACACTACACTACTGCGGACATTATCCATCCCATTACGAGAGGACTAAAACTGGAACCACTACATATTTATATATCTCGCAGTGTCGCGTCATTGCACGTAGAAAGTAAAACTGCATCCTCGAGAGCTCATAGAAATATTGCCACTTGGATCTAGATCCAATGTAAGGATTTTCAAGTAGATTTCACATGCAGGGAAATTTGCATTATTGTAGCATATAACCCATAATTCAATGCTTCGAAAACCTCAACGACTCATTCAAGGTTGACGCATTGTGGTTGAACTCGAGGATTTATTCAATTCAAAGCACGTAACGGCACCGTAATAGCGTGTGCTCTACCTACCTACATACTTTGTCGTAGGCGCTGTTCTACCTTATACTGTAGTCGTCGGATTTACCTTATTTCGAGCTAGATTAGGTCGGGTTTATTCTGCGTGCCCTTCTGCAGCTGTTTAGGAGAACCTAATTTAACACTGTACAATATAAAGAAATCGACATACTTTTTCAGTGGTAGGTCACACGCTTTATAGAATCTACGTAACAATCAAATTATTCTCATAAGCAAGTACACTTAGGCAATACTGGAAATTCGAGTGATCGATTTATTCAGAAGTTAAACCTATTTTCCAACGCTGTCCTGCTTACTATTAACTGGGCGGAGTGAATAGCGTACTAATTAATAAGCATGTAGCCACTAGCCACTGCGAGTTGCAATGTCAGTGTCTGTGTGTTTAATAAAGATTGTTTTATTGGTGCAGGTTTAGGAAGCTCTTTTTGATCATCACAATACACCAAAACAGATCAAAGTACATTATATGGATATTTTACGTATGCAATATGCGACCAGAGCAGAACCAATCATTTTATTGATGTGGTTCCAATGAAACTTTCAGTGGTTATAATCTTGTGTCATACGGTAATCCAAATTTTGGCTTATAATATTTACAATCCCCGTTACTTCAACACTCAAATTATGTACGCTGTATTATTCGGTAATCCCGAATTCCTAATAGCAGCAAATACTATAAAAGCACAACAGAGAAGGGGTCGAGTGATAAATAGAGATAAATGGATTTATATTCTATTATTACCACATTGTATATAATACGCTGGACATTCACGCAATAGCGTAATGGGTAGGATTAGGGATTTGGAGGGATAGATGTGATGTTAGAAGGGTGTAGGCGAGGCAGAGGGACGTTTGTTTGGGGAGAATCTTCTCTTCCGATCAAAACCATCTGGTGGATCATGACTTTTTGGCACGCGACGCGCAAATCATTATTAGCTTCTGTGTATGGACCTCAGGCGAACCAAAAGAGGTATCTCATCTTTACTGAACATTGCACTGCTGCCCCGCCTTACACAACTCAAAACTGTGCCTCGACTCCCTCATGTTTTGGATACAATTTGAGATCAACAACGTATTACAATACAGTTTACAACTTAGATACAACTCCTAATTGGGGATTATTTGTAATAAGGCCACATGATGCTAGGACCTGACGGTTTTTACACTCGGCACTGCATTAACTCATTTTATTTTTTTGAAGTGAGAAAGTTACAGGTCAAATATTAAAATTCAAAACAGTCTGGAATTTTGGATCATTTAATAAGCCCTGGAGTTCATAAGTCCGAACGAACCGATATAGAAGTAACTGGGTCTGTATACCCTCATCCTACTAATGTATTTATCTGTCAAAGCGTGGATTGGAGCTGAGAGGTCGAGTCGAGAGTAAATAGAGATGAATTACGAGAGACTAATGGATGGCTGACCGGTGGTCAAGTTACTGAAAGGTAAAGGATTGTTGGAGAGGAATATTGATGTCATAACTTATCCCCCTGGCTCGGGAATCCGAGATGGAGAGACAAGTCGGTTGGGAACGGACGGCAGCAGCAGCCCTGATGCTGGAGCGACAGGGCGAGTAATAGGGTATTTCCTTGGAGCTATGGATAAAGTGAAAGATGATCTGTCTGCATTTCACCTGTCGTAGCCAAGGTCCTGGCAAGGAAAGCCTTGTTTCATGTCGTTTCCGTTGTTGGGACAGCATATTGTTCCTTGCCGTGGTGAAGAGGACGGACGGAGTGAGTGGTGGGGTTGAAGGGGGTGGGTGGGTGCTAGAACAAAAGACTGGGGGCGAAGGAGGGAGATGTATTTTGTCATCTCGTCTTCCTCTTTTCCTACTTCCTCGTCATACTTTCAATTGGACTAATGGGGAGGGAGGGAGACCGGGTTTGTTTGCCAACGCTGCTGCTCACAAGCTCCTTGTCGCGTGGGAAAAATACCATGATGTGACCACTCATCTCATCCACAGCTCTGATTTCTTCCCAGTACTCTTTCTAATTCCAAAAAAAAAACTTCACCGAAACGACTGAAAAATGCAATCCTACTATTCTTTTCCATACCCGATTCGCGGAGAAGATTGTATTTCCAATAATAATACATATCTACATTTTCGTATTTTCTCCGGATGGATGCTCTAAAACTTATGGCATTTTCTGTATCTGTCGATAGAACCCTATTGTACTGTGGACGGGTCAGGAAGGAATCTTTCTGTAAATTGAATAAACAAATCAGATTGGATGAACTTCGAGACCCGCTGTGTGCCACTGGTTTGTTTTACAAATAGTGTAACAGAAGTTAGTTTTACTATACTAAAGTTATTCTCTACGAAAGAATATAACATCGCAAGGCTGCAAGAGATCGGATTTCATCCAAATTTAGAGTTAAAAGCTAGCGTTTTATTTGTCTCTGTGGAATTGTCACAAGACACTGTTTTGTTAGTTATTTATTTCTAGGTGGATGAAAGCGTGTGCGAAGGTATAAGTACAAAGGTCTTCACTTCAACGTGTATTTGTGTAACCCGTAACCTTACAACTTGTGTGCTTCTGGAGCTATTTGTCTCTCTCATTCGAAGCGAGAAAAGCTTTGCCCACATTTCACACTTTGTTCTCAGAAAAACAATACTCTTACAGATGCTAGTGCGATGTCGTCGCAGTCGCAGGGAATGTTAGTTTGTAACTTCGAAAACACAGGAAATCTATCTATCCACGTGTTCAGGGACTTTGCTGAATTTTGAAGGGTTTTATGATTGCTGTGGCTGTGAATGAGTTTGTACCGATATGATAATTCTAATTCTAAGACTACTTTTGTGATCTATTTATTTGAGCGTGTTATCTAAAATTCTTTTGTATAAATTATAGGCTTCCATTCGGAAGATTTTAGAAGAAAAGAAATCCAATACCATTGACAATGTTAAAGAAAACTGGCAAATTATTATCGAATTTTAAGCAATTAAAGTTTGCATTCACTGTAGAGGGTCCATGAATAAAAGAAACGCATTACCATTGTCAAAAACTTAAAAAAGTCAACCAAATATTATCGAACTTTAGATTTCCGTTGTTGGCTTGCTTCATTCCTTCCACAAGAAGAACAGAATGACTTGCAATGACTTCTTATCTCGTGATCGTACATCGTACTTACGGAGGTGCAGAGATTCCATCTACAATTCTTTTGTAGATCCTATTCAATATTGCTCACTGAAATGACAGCTTTGTAGAGAAGGTTACCTTGCTTGTCAGTCATTCATAGGGTTCGACAGAGATTCCGAGGAAGGCGGAACTTTGGACGCTCTTAGAAAAGGCGGTTGGAGTGGTTATGAAACTACTCTAATATGACGCAAAGTAGCTACAGATTACACGTGTAAAGCGCATTACAGTTTACTGTAGTAGGTATTTATCCGAAAACGGTATGAAAAGCTTATGACAAGGCATTATGTCCACAATATATTTTCCTCCGTATATAATAATTTTCGTTGATTTCAATGTCAACAACAGCAACCGAGACGTACATATGTAGGTACAATTAAAAATTTAATAGCTAACGCTGAGCAGAAATTCATAGAGAAAGCTCTAACATCTCTACGATTGTTTATAAATTACTCGTGGGTACGACTTATATGCTAACACATAACTATAGATAAAAGCCATATTTAAAAAATACGATTAAGATTTTGAGAGCAGAATTAAAAAGATCGGTAGGTACTATATGTTTCGGCTACCATCATCAGCATGATACTATGACTATGTACATACGCTACCTGCAATTCTCCGTTGGGGGAATTACAGAGTAACTTCAATTATTAGGTTAAAAGTTTGAGTGCACAAAAAGGAGATGAAGCCTGAGTTTGAGTTACAAGCGAATAAACTAATAATGCGGAGATAATTAGTGGATAGTCCACAGCAAGAGCATGACCACCATTTGCTTTAGCTCCAAGGGAAAATCCATTAGTGTCGGACATGGTTAATTATAAGGTTTGCCTCAAGATCCGATTTGCTCTTGCTCTCCACCACGCTTAGAGCACTCAAGGTTTAACGTGACGAGTGAGTGAGAGTAGGTAATATGTACAGTGGTGTGTGTAGGAAGGCATATCAGAGCACTATTCGTAATAACATGCTAGTGTTTTAAATGGAATGTCCATTTACTGTTCATTTTGAAATGCCCATCCCACTGCTGCTATAACACGAACTTCATGTTCAATTATTTTCTGTCTAGTTAATAATACAGAATGCTAATGTAAGCAAGGAAAAAGCTTCCACTAAAATGGGCTCCTGGGCCACTCCTTCCTGCTACTGGTCAAGAGTTCCTCCACGGAAATCACATGCACGTGTAATGGAAGGTAATGAAAATAGTCGTTGAAAGCTTTTACAGAACATGAGCAAATTCGCTTCCGCCGAACTCTAATGGCAGATTAAAGGCTTTAGGCTTTAATTCCATTACCTAAAACATGTAAAAAATGTCTAGAAGGCTGAATTGCAAACTCCCATAGTCAGGAGTAGCACGGAACAATAATGATCTAAAGCAAATGGTCAAATGAAGTTTTTGTTTTCTAGTAAATAGCTGAATACATAGAATCAGGACCGTGAATCGTGAAGGTTAATAGAAAACCGTTAAACCATTATAAGAAGTCCATAAAACCATAAATAACTTGTCAACTCGACCGGCGCGGAGTTCCTTTCAGTTCTAAAATCAATTATTTTTCTTGTTACATAAACTTGTTTAATTTATATCCTGTTAATGCAACAGAAGTTGCCAAAATAGAGCCTATATTGATTTAATATTAACATTTTAATAACATAACCGAGTTTCGTGTGTGCGATCCTGGTCTGGGATCCTGGACTTTTAAGACCAGAAGGTTCTTGATTTTGATTAAACCTGCAGTCTGTCTGAATTTCTCGTTATAAATGTCTTTAACTTACTCTGTACAAATAGGTTCTGATGTGGAAGCCTGAATAAAGGACCCATATACCCGAATGTCTTAAAATTTGCAGCAAAATCATTGCACCATAAAAGAGTTATGCATTGCTCAAAAAATTTTCAAGAAGCAGAATATTTCTGTGTGATAAAAATCTTTGAAAGCACATGGTATTCCAAAGCCAATTAAAGATCTTAACAAAACAAACTTCGTTTTTAGACGTGTTCAAAACGAGACAAAATCATTACGAGATGCAAAACTTATGAGTTAAACACATTTTAGACCCGAATTATCCTTTGGATTGGATACCGTCCGTCCCTATTTCTCCGTACAATTGTGTAAACTCTTGGCGTCATGAAAATGTTATGAATTACTACATACTAGCTGATACCCCCGCTTAAGCGAAGAGGTCTTCAGAACTGATCACTACAACGTACTGCACATACTTTGTTGGAAAAAGTCGTTGGAATTCACTGTAACCCGCAATCATGTATAGGTATATTAATGGGAAATTTGCAGTAAGTTAACCCACTTTAAAAATTTCAATACTTTGCGTGGCCAAATACTAAAGTTAAAGTGACCCTGACGACCACAGTATACTGCACCTGTTGTGTTGGGAAGAGTTGTTGAGCGACAAATCGAATCGGCCATATGCAAAAAAACAACGATAAAAATTTCAATTCTCTACGTGGCCAATTACTGAAATTAAAGTTCACTTGACGACAACCGTGCAGTACCACTTTGTTGTGAAAAGTTGTTGGGCCTCTCACGGATCGACAGACATCTGGCAATTATATATATTAATTTTATTTATTGCAGTATTCCATTTAATATTGCAAAAGTCTTCTTCTTTATGGCATATTCTATTTTTTCATGGAATCAAAAAATGCCACCCGAAAAATATTACATACTAGTCATGTTAAATAATTTTCTGACCTGACATCTGTAAAGTATCCAAGGCATCCGGCGATTCCGTTGATGTTGTGGTACTCGTATTGCTAGGTGGACTTGGAGTTGTAGGCACTACGACGGGACTTGGATCAATCTCTGTTCCGTTGAACAATACCAAAATAATAAGGAATCCAAGGAATATTATTGATAAAGCGCTGATGCCCTGAAAAATTTGCATTTTATGTTATTGAATTGCTCGATAGTCAGGATATTAGAATATCAGTCCTTGCATCTCTCTGTTTGGAAAACTTACCATATCAATAATGGCAACTATTTTAGTTGCCTTCTGTAGTGGGAAATTGTCAAAACAGCAGCGGGGGTCGAGCATCTTGAAGAATAAACGTCACTCTGTAATATGAATCAACTTTTTAATATATCAAAAAATTAATGGAATTTGGTAAAGGGTTCCAGCTTCAAGCTGAGATGAAATTTAATGTATTTTCCAGATTAAATACAAATATATATTTGAGAAATTCCAAATTCTCTAGCGTAGTAGTAGGTACACTGAATATGTAATAGACATACAACTCGATATTTTGCATATGTTTACGGCCAGGCAGGTTTGGTACTGCACATAAGACGCAACATGATGCCAAAATAATAATCCAGGGATATGTTATTGCTGTTTGTTGGCTTAGAGACCTTGTTTGTGCATATACAGAGAAGATTCGAAATACCGGTTTTTCATAAGCAAGGAATAATGCTATACAATTATATGTATTCATATTATATTGCATAGCAACATATACGAAATACCATGATAGAAATTACCACTACTATAAAGTTGAAATTCCAGTTTATTTTTCTATTTGAGCCAGATCATCCAATATCACGTGTCTTAAACTTTCGTACAAATAGGTAAACAAAGGGAATATTTTAGTGGAAGGTCTGCCAGACATCCAATAAAAGAGTTTTGTCACATGAAAAATTTACTACAGAAATGCAAAATTTTGTTTTGAAAATACCGAATTAGTTTATACGCAAACAAGCATACTATATGTAAGGAAACTTTGAAAAGTACTTTTTTAATATTTTAGTAAAAACTTACAAAACTTCGTCGTAGTACATTTAAAAAATTAAATATTGTAATGCATTTATGTACCACTTTGAAATTATTTACGATATAATTAATGTACGAGGAAGTGGAAAAGTGAATATTAGGACTCAAAGCATAATAAAAATGGCCTTCAGCTCCTGTTATTACACACACAGACAAAGCTAAACTGTAAATTGAAACGGTTTTAATTTAATTTGTACGAGTAAACTAAATAACTCAATTGAGTCCAATTAAAATAGTTTTACTCTATTTAAATTGTATAGGTGCCGTGTTTCTGAATAGACGTTACAGAGTGTTGAAGTTGAAGTACTTTTAGCACCATGGCGGTTATATAAATACCAACAAAAAATTTGTCTAGGCCTCAAGTGGAAAATGAAATATAACACGCGTGGACTTTTTGTAAGCTTTAAAACCTTATTGGGTGACACTGTTTGTTTGTTTGACTTTTATTTAAGTGTCTCGATGAGTTACAGCATATTTAGAATACAAGTATTATAAATGGTAGGAATATCAAATGAAATATCCACGCTGGTTTCCGCCCACTGACACTATGTTGGAATACTCTTGAGGGATTTAGTTCACGTGGTTCACATATTTTACAGTTACTCATTTTAATGCATTTGAAAAGGAAATTTTAATTCTGATTTGAAGACTGTTCCGGTTCGTAAATATGCTCCACGCTTTTCGCTACTGCTCCGATTAATCTGAATTACTGAATTCTCCGCTAACGAGAATTTTTAAGAATTTCTAAGCGTCTTTAGCTCCAGGCCAAACTGATATACTTTCAGTTATTTTGGGTATTTTAAAGTACCTATACACAAAAAACGCTTCAATAGTATAAATTCTGCAAAAATCTGTTACATATTTGTGGGTTTAAAAATCGTATCAAAGCGTTTTGGTTTGAATTTTTCGTCTTTTAAGGTGAAAGCTTCTGAATGTAATTTACAGCAATATCAGGACGTTGCTTCTTCATAATGCATTGTTTTTTTTTAACTATATGGACCTTATGGGGTTGTTTAGTGTAAGTTAAACAAGGGAACTGCGAACCGACTTCATCTTATGCATACATTACTTAAGTATTGATTAGTACTGTTATAGTCCTTCATGATTTATTTAGCAAAGTTCGCTTGTCTTTTATTACCTTAAAAAAAGCTACAGTATGAATAATCAATTGATCATTCCAAGGACATTTTTAGGACCGTCAGAAATTATATTCTAAAAGAACTACAGGATTCAGCACTTAGTTTTAGTTAGGATTAAACTGTTTAAAGAGAAAGAAGTTCTTGCAAATAAAGGCTTTTATAATTACCGATCGTTATAAGTTGAAAAATGAATCCCCGGAAAAGTGTTGAAATCTTTCGAGTTGTTTTTCGCCTCTGTGCAGCATTGCATATATTCCCTATCGACATGATTAGGATAACAGATCGTAAAGAAGCTCGGAAATACTTACATCCATTCAAATTGGTCATAAGATCAGGATCCACCTGGAAGATCCTTGTATTAGGACGTATTACCGTCGTGCTTTTATTTATTTTCAGTCGATTTTTCGTGATATTCTATGAAGACCTTCCACATTTTCACATTTTAGGCTTAATCTGCATTGTCTCCATATTCTCTTATTCCGCTGGGATTCAAATTTTCTACGTCTGTTTTGCGAATGAAATGCAGTTAGTGATTCCGCAAGTCTACAACTTCCTGACTTCCTGTAACTAAATGCATTATATTACTTAATAAAATAGTTTTTATCTGAAAAATAATTATTTAAATCATTTATTTTGTTTCAGTGTCGAAGTACCATCGTCTCAAGCATGTCGCTGGTTACAAAGACGGTTGCGAAACGGTATTCCTCAAAGCTTTTGCTTTTGGAATCCTTAGCACGCTCTGTATACCTCCTTTGGCGGTTTTATTTTTTGAGAGTGAGTATATTAACGTCTTCTTTAGAGACCTGATAATGGTGCTCCAGTTCTTCTGTGGTCAATTTTACGAAACGTATCACATACTGATTCATTTCTGGTTGGGAATAGGATGTGCCGGGATTATTTCTATTGACTGGCTTTTTGTAAATTTATTCCTTGTTCATACTTTGGTGTATATTATATGTTCGATTCGAAGCATGGAATATCTTAAATACTGGTAAGCTAAAAAGTATTATCGTATTTTTGGAAAAGTATTCAGAAAGCGACCACTACAAGAATTTTTTGGATGGTTACTTTTTCGTAAATTTGATGGAATAGCCAAATTTTCAGTTTCGACTCAAATTAAAGGGTTTTGTATACCGAAGTTTTGATTTTTGGCCCGAGAAAATTTTAATTCAATTTCCAAATTCACTTCAACATTACGAACGACTTTGGAAAATTCTTAAAAATATTTTGGGGTCAAAAATCAAGAGCGGAAACGCTCTCGGAAAAGCGATTCCGAACCCAGAACAAAAAACCCGGGGTCTCTAGGTTAATTACAGATGCCGTCATCTTGCGTTTTGTAAACCCATTCGCTTATGAGAAATTAACACACGAAATCTGTATACAAGGACCTGAAATTGTCATTTCTGGCTTTTCTTGAAAATGCAGCATTTCGTAGGTATTCAGTTTTCCCTTCTCATTTTTTAACAGGGATGGTCGAAAGAGCCAGTCAAGTGTTCGGAAAATTTACAGACGACACCAAGTTCTCCATAAGTCTTGCTTAGACATTTATGATAATTTTATTTCAGTTTCAACCATTATCGGAGAATGCATTGGAATCTTAACAACATACATGGGAATTCGTTATTTCTCACTAATTGGAATAATTGCACCTGTTTTCTATGGTTGTATTAGTGGTTGTACACTGTTTACAATCCAAAAAATATTCACTCATATGAGTAGATTGACTCAAGTTTCAACTGAGTTTTCCAAAATTCCATTTGGAAATCCACAGAAGATCCCGACGAACTTTGACAAATGTTTTCTAAAATCATGTCAAGGGCTATACTTTTCATTCAGCGGAAATATTCGTATTACCAAGAACACATTTACATCAATTGTAAAGGATATTATTATAGACAAAATAATTACTTTGTTAGTTGCATTTAAATGATGAAACGATTCACAATCGTTTAACAGCCTGATTTAGAATTCCACTGTCTTAAGCGAATTGAAAATGCAAAGAATCAGTTCAGAGTGATAAACCAATACGATGCATGATTAACAACTTCATAAAACATTTTAATGTCTTTTGTTCTCTAGCTTTAAAGTATTCAAGTTTTCAATATTTAACTTTTAGTCCCATTGTGTGGGCTGAAGGAAAAGCAATGATAACGAATTCGGCAACACGAAACCAACTATTTATTCCATTTTATTACGAATTGCGAATCCCTAACCCTTAAGTTAAGCTCAGCACTCGATTTTGAAAGAGCGTCGTGAGAGCTATTATGCAGAAATATCTAAATTTAAGAAACACGAATTACCGTAACTTACCTGAAATACGAAAATACTAATTTTTTCATCAGCCGATCATACCAGTCAGTAAGTTTGGAAATTCTAAATATCTAGATTGCAAAATACATTTACATAACGACGGATGTAACGATCAGCTTTTTTTCTGTAATTCGTCTAGAGTCACTTTAATTTTGATTAGTATTGCTTTGGATTTCATGATTTATTGATTTATTTGATCTACTCACATCGCAAACGAATAAGTAAATTTTTATAATACATTTTCAAGTGTTACATATTGATATTGTCTATTTTTATGAAGAAATGGTGCTGTTGATACGGTGTGGCATACTACAAGTAAGTGTGTAAAGTAAACTAGAATCAAATATATGTACGGGGGAAAATGCAACTGTCAACAATAATTTATGTAAGGATTTTTGGAACTGCATATATAAAACAGAAAATATGATTCAAATTTCATCGGGAGGATTTGGATTATAGCGTTCAATCTAATAAAGATTCACGCTGTAGACTTCTACGTCGAATGTTGACAACTCTGGCAGAGAAAATGTAAACCGTATGCAATAATACTTTATATTCTAAAAATCGGACTTCAACTCAACATTCACTTATTCAAATAGGCATTTGCATTCAACAAAATCTGTGATTTATATTTTGTTAACCCATATACGAATCACACACGAGCAGATTTTAACGGTTACCACTATAGGCCTGTTCTACTCACCAGGATCAGCACCGTCGCGGACCACCAAGCGGTGGGTTTGACAAAGTGAGGGTGAGAGAATTCAAAAACCTGTCGCGGTTACTCACTCGTCGCTTTGTGTTTTGGCTTCTCCGCTCCCTGTCCTCATTACTAAGTTTACTGTTACTGCCGTATGTTTTGCATTGCCTGCCGTCAGTCATTTGACCTTGACCTCGGGATACCTGCTGAGCTAACTCAGCCCTACTTCATAGCTCTTGTTAAGTTACCTAATGCAACAACTAACAACAGATCCACTGATTACATAATTGAACTAAATGAAAGACATGAGGTGTAGTATAAACCAGGTTGCATGTGCGATCTACCGCCAATATATTCCAGACTACGACACGTAAGTGACTTTAGTTCAAGTTGGTTTGATTTAAATTGACCCAATGTATGACGTAACCAGAACCTAATTAAACTAGACGTTTGAACGCCAAACCTAACCAAAATTATAGTCAACACGCTAAAAGTGACATGCCGTTGGGAATCTGTGGGCTGTAATCGCACATCCAACCTGTGCGGATGCGGAAAAGTGTTATAACACAATCTATATTGTTACAAGTGTGTCGCTGCGCTCCACCTGCGCCTTACGGCCCTTCTCTGTACACAGTAACTCCGTGGTTTTGCAATATTTCACATTAATTCACACTTAAAATTACTATTTTAATTATTCCTTTGTTATACCTAAAAAATCTAATTAAAGCCTAGGGAATGTGGAGAATGCGGAAAATATAACTAAAATAATATACTTATAAGTAAAACAGAAATGAGTGTGAATTCAATACAAGTACACTTCCCCGTGTATGATACCATGTAATGACACTGCAGCGAGGGAGAGCAGAGGGAGAGGAGAGTTTCTCTCACCCAAGGTTTCCGAGTTCTGCCACCAGTCGGAAAAGTTTTTGATACAGAACAGGCCTTGTACTGTAGCCGTGTCGCTATTAAAGAATCATATAATTATTTTCAGTTGATGATGGTAGCCGTCCTGTTGGATCCAAACATCCAGAATCGGCCGTGCTGGAATCGTCTTTCCAGGCTTTGACACCACAAACCCTCAAGGCTTGGGAAGGAAACAAAGAATTGAAAACGGTACAAATGGATCATGACTATGAGTATCAAAACACGGAGAGTGCTGTGAAGAGACGACAAAAGGCGTATTTAAACAAAATGTCATTAGACCCAAGGAATTGCCCGTATCAATTTCCCAGACAGAATGAGTATCACGAGACTTCCGAGGATGAGACCGACAATATGAAGTGGGTAGTCTATGAAACTGGCCTATATCTTTTTCCAATTAATTTTACGTGATATAATTTATGTTTGTTGTAGCAAAATGCACAGGCACCTTCGTTGGATTGCTCAACCCACCTTTGAATACAATGAGAAGGACTATCAAGATGATCAAGGGAAATATATCTCAGGTCGTGATTGGTTGTCTAGACAGCCAGAGGCTCACGAATGGCAACAAATTGAAACGGTGAAATATATCGCTGTAAGTCGTCTCCTCATTATCATTACTGATACCTTTGTATACAGATAGACACAATTCTGTACACTTGCCGTGAGCAATCCGTGGTTGCAAACGTTCATCATAGCCGATGGATATCACATTCATGTTTTGTTCGTATTCTTAAAAACGTACCTATGTAATGTCTGGATCGCAAATTACATTTTACCTAAAATTCAAGTGGCTCGTAGAAGTAATCATAATTCTGGATTACTGAGCAAAAGAGTTTCCCACGTTGGCCCGAAGTTAATATATATTTATACTTTTCTTAGAACGCTTTGGAGTTGGGAAAGCTTTCCAATATCTTAACAAAACCGGAGAATTGTACAGAAGAACTCCGATCCGCGGTACACGCTATTATGACTTATGGCCGAGCATCTGAAAACGCTGCGTCTCATCATGACCGATCTTCAGGAAACGCTGCGTCCCATCAGGACCGATCTTCAGGAAACGCTGCGACCCATCAGGACCGATCTTCAGGAAACGCTGCTTCTCATCATGACCGATCTTCAGGAAACGCTGGGTCTCATCATGACCGATCTTCAGGAAACTCTGCGTCTCCTTACCCGTCTTCTGGAAACTCAGTGTCTCCTGGCAGATCTTCAGTAAAGATCGATTGTGATGGGCAGACACCTGTAAATGAGGAGTCGAATGGGCTATGTGCTGTAAAGACTGAGCCGGCAGACCGAAGTTCTACTGGAAAAAGAAAGAGGAAGTAAAATGGCGGAATTCCTACACAGAAGAAGATGTCCTGGTTAGAAAATAATTGTGTGTTGTGACGAAGTTCTTCATTTACAATTATTTATAAATAATCAATTTTGTTTGTTTCCTAATGAATTGGTGAGTGAAAACGGAAAAATAAAACCATACTTCAGATATTTCGAACAGAGAAATGTTTGTATAATAATAATGAACTGCATACTCACATGTAATGTATTTCGTAATAATTGTTGGTTTTTACTGTGAAGAAACTTTGAAATGCGTCATACCCATACCGTAAAAAAATAGTCTAGTCCATAGAGTTCGTTTATATTACAATTCGAGAACATTATGTTACGCAGTATTTGAAGGAAAAGGAGTCACACCCACCGTCACCCCACGCCCATAAATTTTTCCTGTTTGAAATCTACGATATTTAACTGCACTAAACTAGTAAAGCTAGATAATCTCTTTGTAGATGAGATTTCTTGGAATTTCCAGTTAACTGCGACGATTTCCTCTGTTTCTGTTATATCTCTACATTGTGAGGATGGGAAAATCTATGTAAATGCATTTAGAATTGAGTATATTGAAAAGTACAGGCGGCGTTGCAAATTCAGTCAGAATTCCATTCTTCTTTCTTAGGAGTACGTGCGATACTTTTGCGCATAAATTTTTATATTTATTACAATTCAGAAATCGTTTTTTAAAAATTTGATGGACTATTTATGGCCATAAGATATCAGAAGGAGAACAACACAATAAACGTTTTAAACAATACGAATATACAGAGGTTATTGTCACAATATAAGCAGAAATTACTAATTTCATTTACTTTGACGTCAGAGGTAGAATCGTAAAGAAGTAAATCTTGTTTTTAATTCCAGGAGATTCTAATGCGTTTATCCCTATTACACAATTCATGATATGCAGCAATTCCCTCATAAATACATAGCTACTTTACTACTTCTCGCTTATTCTACGCAGAAACATATGTACCTAGGTATAACCTATGATTATTAGGAATGTTAGCCTATCAAATATGCTCATGAATGTCTAGCCTGTTAACAAAAGGAAACATTAAGATAATAAAAATCAGCGTCAGCAATAGCAATCGAATCATTTACGTGGGGTAGATTGTAAGTATTTACGTGCAACAGAATACAGCGCGGACATAAAATTGTATTTTCAAGTACCTAATCTTGTCGGATGATAATTGTACATACTCAATGTTTGAGTGTGCACGTAAATTACCTAGTAAGTAAATTGTATTGTAAATGTCATATCTCAGAATAACGCTATACTAACTATTATTTACCTGCCTACCCCAATATCGTTGTATGTACTTCCTGTGTTTAATTTTAATAATGAGAATTGACATTGACTTTAGGCTTTTTTCTCGCGAATACGCTAATTTGTTTTGTACACATGTAGGTTTGGGTTGGGAATTAGTTTAGTGTATGCCAAATGGGAGAATGCGAGTACGAGTACCATATTGCAATTGCAAGCAATTGTAAATCAGCACATACACTCTAAAACGTAATAGACGCCATCAATAATATATTCAAGATCTTGAACGGTGCTCTATCAATGCTTTTTTAAGCAATATCATTTACTAATGCGTACTTAAAACTGGGTCAAATATGGAGTCATATAATAATATACTGGAAATATCCAGACGGAACAACCCGATGAGAGACCACGTAAGGCGTGAGTTCGCATCGAACGATGGTTTGCCAAAAACGTGTAGGTATTTGAAATGCAAATAACATTAACTGATTGTGCGTTAAATTTTAGGTAGGTACCTAAGCCAAGACTGAAACATTGTATAATGAATGGTTACGCTGTTCGGGACATCCAGAAACTAATTCAGGATGATTCTTTGATTGATGATGATCAGGAGATACAATTACCCAATCCCAGGACTCAACATCAAATTCTGGGACCTTCCGTCATGAAGGACGAGCTTTGTTCCTGAAATTACCCAAATCTACGAGAAGTTCCATATTAATTGATATTAAAGCCGTAATTATAAATTGTAACGCAGTTTGGCTAATTCAATGTAAGCCAATCTCTAGTGAAAAGGGCAGGCGGACAAGGACGACTTGCGAATTGCAAAATTTTGTTTATTGTTGCTTTCTCTACTTGCTACATGTTCCTGGGGATTTGGAAGTCAGGATAGTTTAGGAATGAAAGCATCTCTTTGACTCGTTATCTATGTTGGTCTGTATAGTGGCTGAGATATATTTATTGATAAATACATTAAATTCTATCGTATTTACACACGGACACACGAGCAGAAAATATGAAAAATAGGTGCGTACTTCGAATGTGGGTTAGGAAAGCCAAGATCAAACAAAGGTGACATACATGACGCGGTTTGAAAATACATATTACTTAATATGCCTTGCCACACGACATTATTGGAGTTCTGGTGTACTTTAGAGAGGTGTGTATTTCGTATTAATAAACAACTACGGGTATTGATAAATTAAATATGACTGGGATGTCTGTGTTGTGTGGGCATTAGGTCAAGTGATGAGTGACGGTGACATAAGTTGGTAATAAGGT
>JAQFYT010000080.1:0-39411 GCA_034694925.1 Ceratophysella denticulata
TATTTTTGGCCATATGCGTGGTTCCGAACGTTTTTGGTGCAACTTTCTCCGGGTAACAAGGGCAAATTACAATACATTGCATGGGAATGTCAAAATCCTTTTCAGGCATGGCTATATGAACTTGACATTTAAATTACCTATTCAATTTGCATGACATTTTCAATTTTTATTATAAGTCTAGGATGTCAGGCACATGGGAAATAGGAATTAAGAAACGGCTTAAATCTTTGCAATATTTGGGCTGTTTTTTTTTGCAAGTTTTCAACCGTTGGCACCGCTATCGCCGTCTGATCCCGCAGTATCTTCCGTAAAGTCCACACGTGGATGCGCTGTTTGAACTCGAGACGTGACCTGAGTCCAGTACTGGGAGATCGTGTTCGAAATTGTGGCTCTAAACGAGAATATTTTTTTTTTTATAAATAAATCCGTGCGGAGCATTTCTTTAAGAATTGGAACACCACTGCACTGTGGGTTTTAAAATTACCTAATAAGTTAATTATCTTACACAAACATGACCGGTCCCTCGTAGTCTTCTAGAAATCCGTTCGGGAGCCATATGAAAGTAACGGATTTCGTATTCCTCTTGTTGAGCGAATCAAACCGGTTAACTCTCGCTATATTCTGTAAGTAAGATGCCAAGACGGCCTAATTTACTGGATGGAATATCGAATCGGAGTCCGGAGTTGCATCTCAAAATTCCAATAAAAAATTATCTGCTGAATGCCTTTAATAATAATTTTTGAAATGGCAGTTACATAACCTAATTGTATGCAGTAGTTACCCGATCATACAGCCTGCAGCATCCAAGCTGTATATCCTTCGGTGTTATGTAAAATCTGTAAGAGAAGGATATATTCGTAATTGTTTACCACAGTGGGATTATGAATTACCAATCTACCAAAAATCCGTTACATAAATAATTTGTTGTTCAGTAGTTACCGGCCGACGCTCCTGGAAAAATTCACCAATGGTGGATTGCTTCCGTTCAGTACTGGACGTGCCTGAATAATTATGTCCCCTATGAAGTTTGTGGTATCTTGCTTATTTCGTTTCCTGACTCTCACTTCAAAAACGAATTAAAGTAAATTTTCAAATTAGTTTTTCAAGACTACAATAGTACAAGTACAAGGTACAAGTCTTAGAAAATTAACTCTTAAACTGCCCAATAATGAATATCAATGGCCCATCAAGTGTCAGTAAAGTTTCCATTACGAAAAATATTTAAATAAACCAACCTAGCAGAGAATTGGACATTGCATAGGTTGAACAACGAATTACAAAGGGTGGTTTGGACGCTTCCGCTGTCCGAGTTCTGAGATCAGAAGTCAGGGCGACTGGGCCATCACACCATTCCGGTGTACCGGCCGAAATGTTAGAAAGTGATGCGTTTGAAACGGATTGAATATTAGTCTTTTCAGGGTATGAGAGACAGCCGAGTTGAGCTAGGCGACACTTGACAGGAGAAATAAGAAAAATTAACAGCATGTGAATTAATAGAATGCCTATAAACAATTGTAGCGCAAATGGCGAAGACATTATGGATAGGAACGCCATTGACTAAAAGCGTTAAGAATTACTTATGAAGATACATATTTAAAATAATCAGTTGTCCTGGGCTGAGAAGCTTCTGAGTCATTTGTCATTTCATTATCAAATTATTTCATTATCACCAAATTATAACGGCTTCTTTATTATTTATTATGCTAACAAACCTTCACTGACATCGATATCGTCCATAAATTGAAGTAATTAAATACTCAAGGTTTAAGGACTCAAACTTGACCTTAAAGTAAGCCTAATACACTCATAATGTATTTATATTAATGAACGAAACGAGTCAATCAAGGTCTGTGGATTTGGAATCTAGAGGAACATTCGAGAAGGTAATGCATTTTTAAAAAACGCAAGTTAAATGCGTCAACATTAACATTCCATTTCAATTTTCAATGCTATTGGAATTTAGAATTTCTAAAAATGTTTCTCAACTGATTGGAAATTAAATACAAGTACCAGTAAACCTAGCTCTCAAAAATTCAAATATACTTGTTAAACTTGCAAATAAAGACTTATATAAAAATACTTGAATGAATACCCAATTTACATGTTGTAATTTCATGGAAAGCGAAAGTTGCATTGGTTTTGTATAAATGCTTTTTATTATGTATCGGGCAAAATTCGTCTCTGTAGTCTGTTTATGGCAAATTTACAAATTCATTTGTTAATTTGCAGATCTCTTGTATCAGTACTGCTCAATAAAATACCAACCTTTGGAATTAATAAAATTCAAATACTGAATAGATTAAACTTGGAATACTTTATGGCGTGGGTGTGTGTTTGAGCGGGGTTGGGCTGCCCCATCTGTGTCTGTGACATGGAAGAGTCCGTCTACTGTTTCTTTTCGGCAGGTTGGCTCAGCTGACTGACTCAACGTCTCTACACTTCGCTTTGTGTCTGTCTGTCTGATCTGTACAACAGTGTATTTTCAGCATTATTGCATCTACTATTACTACTTACTATGTGTCTGATCTGAACTCAAGTTGTGAGTTCGAGCGAGCGAGGCATAAGGCAACAACGCAACCAACAACGTAGAACGTAATGCATATTCGAGGCTGCTGTGAAAAACATGTTCAATTTGGAGAGCCTTTCTCAACTCAACTCGACTCTCTCCGTGTCCATTTCACAGCAGCCTAGCAGCCTATGGTGCATTAGAGTGCAGTGGCAGTGCCAAATCCGCGGCTCCTTCCTGCTTCCCTGGCCTGCATTGATTCCCCAATAGAGAAGGAAGGCCTCGTCTAAGCTTCCAGGTTCCATTCTTTCCTTCTTTCTTGCCTCCTACAGCCACCGACCGACTATCATCTCCCACCGCGGATTTCGGGTGTCGGGTCGGGGAAAGCACCAGACGGACACCCCCCAACACACTCCCGTGTCACACAACTCACCCAGACGCCAGCCACCAGCTGCAGCTCACAGGTGACAGGCACCTGCCGCTCACCTTCAACAAGTCGCCGTTATAATACCAAAGACAACGTAAACGTAAGTTTGTATATCTTATCTAGTGCAAAGCATAGTTTTTGGAATCCATAACTAAGAAGCGGCGCGTCGCGCACAGCGCCGGCCAGACCAGGCTCCATGCCTGTCACCTGTCTGGCACCTGACCTATTGCCTATGGGTGATGGGATTGGGACGTATTGGAGTTCATGAGCGATGCGACGGTCAGATTTTTCAGCATTCAGACATCAAATGCTCGATGATGCATTTCATCGAATTTCCGTCTCTGCTCTATGCCCTCCGACCTTTGACCTTATCTGGTTTCTGTCACTTGTGTCACCCATAAGGCATAAGACAAAGACATTAGAACAAAGGGAAGAGAGTGGCGTTTGACAATTGCAACTTCAAACTTGGGATCCCGCACCGGTACTACCTACTCTTTCACCTTTTACTTTCACTTTCATTCATTTGTATTCATTCTGTTCTGAATTACCGTAAATGATCCAATACCCAAAACACAAAGAGCGCGGGTGCCAGGATTGCCGAATGGTTTAAACCGCGGTTCTCAATAGTCCGCGTCCGCGGTCAAAAAAAGAAACAACTCTACTCAGGTCAAAATATAACTTCCTTGAGAACAATTATTATATTTTCGGTCCCTTCGCAAAAAGGAATCTGACGCGTATCTCAACCATCAACCTGCCATAGTAACTGAATTCTAATACTAATTGTAAGTACTTTGATACGAATGCACGATTAGACCGCGGTAATATAATATAACGCGGGGGTCTGAGCCGCGGATTTGGTAAGACCGCGGGGCGCTCTATTGGGTCTTGGGTCATTTACGGTATGTAACATCGAGCGTTTTTTCCCGACGTAAATGTATAATATACGAGCATCTGCATCAATGTAACGTGTAACTTGTGGCAAAGTCATCGAATTTGCTTAAGACCAAATGCCAGATGCCCCTGCCCTGGCCACATCGGTGTACGTGGCGTGACGTATTCACTTGCTACGGCAGGGCATCAGGAAGAGGGTAGGACATTGCCATAGTCAGTGACGTGGAACATGGTACTGGAACTGAGTACACAAGTCTTGGTGCAATTTGCAGTGCACTACACTTACCCCTCGTCCCAAGTAGAGTTTGCTTATTTAGTCTGTATGCTTGTTCTTTCCAAAGGAATAGAATATTTCTGATATTGACCATAACTATTGATAATGAACCAGAAGTCATAATGTTATGTATGTCGTACGTCGCATTACGCCGGCCGTATTTAGTGTGTAGCACTATGAATGCAGCGTGTCTTTCTCGGTTACCCGAATCATTAGTCTGCTGCGAGCTTTATAATTGTCAATTACGTAACTAAACTGGGTTATGAATTTCTTCGTTTAGTATTGCATGTGATGAACGCCTTGTTTGTAGAGAAGGGTTCGCAGTGCAACTGTACTTAAATTACGTAGTAAGGTCATATACGTCATTTATTATGACTTTGGCTTCCTACCAATTTTCCTCAACTAATTGCTTCCAAATTGTCATCCAGGAGGGTGTTTTTCTTGTTTCTTGCCATACCCAATCAATACAAAAATACAATGTGCTGCTTACAAGGCAATACAGTTAAACCGTTCATGGTGAAGGTCTAGGGGCTACTTATCTGACTTGATTAGGACAAAACTAATAGTAGTAAATTATCACACGTGCCCTGTTTGTTGACTGGTCAATTGTTATTATGCCAATTATGAGATTGTACTCTGCTCTGCTTATTTGCATACATATACATTACGCGGAGTATTCAGATTGATCCTGATTTGCTTGATATATGAGCCGCGTATATTTCAACTTCCAGTTCCCATTTCTTCAAAACTTCTTTGGTTTGAAATCTACAGGTGACCGGTTTCCTACCGTACGTAGAACGCAATCAATCTTCACTTCACTACTTATCGTCCCACCGAGGATGAGAATTTAGAAGTATCATTATCAGCCTCATCCCATCATCGAAGTCAAGCTGATAAATGATGGAGGAAAAACCGGTAGCTGACGAAGCAGCCGACCCATTACCCGGTGAATATGGAAAAGCGATTCCGAGAGAGCTCATGCTTCGTGAGCTTGGGTTCAGTGGTCGATACTCGAGACACTCTGCTGGAACGAAATTGGTCTCCCGTACACTGGCCACGAAAGCCGTTCATACCATGTGTACCAAGGACCTTACGAAGCGGGTACGTTGCGTTTAAGATTGTAAATGTTGGGTTCAGAGGCGGTTGAGTATGTAGTTGAATTCTGAATTATGCAGGTATTTCAACTTCCGGTCGGAGCCCGAACAACGTTTCACATAGCCTTTAGTCCCGACGGGTCCAAAGTTGCCTCTTGCCACGGAGATCACTGTGTCTATGTATGTGATGTGGCTTCTGGAAAATTAATACAAACCCTGTCGGGTCATCCCAGAACTCCGTGGTGTGTTGTCTTTCATCCTACACAAAATGATATTCTGGCATCAGGATGTTTGGCTGGACAAGTGCGTGTATGGGATTTGAAGGTAAGTCCGAGCTTTCAACCTACTTACGCGATTTTATTAATAATTTATTACGTACTTAACAATATATATATACATATATGTATATCTGTAGCATAACAAACATTCTGTTGTAATCTTGTAGGGTGGAAGTGAGGTGCTGGTGACTGACTCTGGCACAGTTGTGGCATCCCTGGCCTTTCATCCAACTGTTAGACTTTTAGCTATTGCAACTTACAATGAAATTATTTTCTGGGATTGGGGTCTTCCGTATCCCATGGCTCGGTGTTCTACTGAGAATCCCAGGGAAAAAGTTCGGTACGTCATAGGACTTTCAATTTGCGTTGTACATTTTGTGTCTGTTGTGTATTCTGAATTCTAATCTGAACTGAATGACTAAATAAAGTTATTTTGGTTACATTTCACAATTTCAGGCTTATACGATTTGACCGCCTCGGAAAGAGTCTGATTACAGGAATCACCAATTACCCCACTCCTCCATACCGTGAAGAACCTGAGCTTCGTACGAGAAATGAAATGAGATTCCCACCATTGTATCCACATCAACATCGTCCAAATATCTTGCGAAGTGGTGCACCATCGAATTGGAATCGTGAGCCATATGCAAATGAACAGTTTTCTGAAAATTCAATGGATATACCAATTGACATACCCTTCCCAACACCTGGGCCACCCAGCAATGATCAACCTGACCCAGATGTAAGTTTTAAGATTTACAAGTTACACTTTGTAATTGGTAGCGACAGCGACTGACGAGTTTTCTCGTTGGTCGATTTTTAGGATAATGACAACGACGATCCCAATGATGGGCCTCCAGGTTCAGCAGAGACTGTGGCTATTGCGGTTGCTCTTGCCAGTGTTGGAGATCCAGAAGCTGTTGCCGATGTATGGGTTTTTTGTTTGAGAAAATAAATTCTCAATGTTTCCGTAAAATAAATGTTACATAGGAGTTACAATAATTAATTGAAACTTGTAGGACCTCAATGACCGTCAAGAGAGATTTCAGGAGAGTTATCGTCAACTTGTGAATCACTATCAAGACTTGGTATCTCATTATCAGCGATTTCTTCGTAATAGAATTCCGCGGTTCCTGGAACAGAATCAACCAATCCAACCGCCTTCTGACCCAGTATTAATTGCAAATGACCCCTTCCTCCCAATATCTGACTCCTCGACTGACACAAGCCCTGAGACTTCAAATGATGCTACTCCACCGATTGATATCATTGTTCGTGCTAATCCATCCATGGAGAGTCCAACCACGGTTCTTGAGCCACTTTTGGAAGGGACTGGTGCTGAGCAGGTGAGTTGTATTCAATTAAATGTTAAATGCAAGTATTTACGTGAACGTTTAGTGCAAATGTTTGTTGCGCGTTTTGCTTTAGTGATACGTTTTTATGATTAATTTCACACAGCTTCCGCTACCGATTGTGATCGATGACGAAGTGCCAGGACCCTCCCGTCTTATGCTCGGGTCACCATTGATGGTGAGTCTGCCGGAGGAGGTCACATCCACGACCTTGACTGTTCCTCCAGTGGACGTAGAAATGGAAAGTGTTCCCGACAGTACTACGACAACAGTTGCCCCCTCTCCAGCACGTCCACGCGGGTCCAGAGATATTCAGAGCATCGAGGCTCTTGCACAGAATATTTTGGAAATGCAGCACCTCTGCACGTAAGACTTCTGTTCCTGTATCTGTACTAAATCTGACGATTTGACACACGAATTACATATTCATTTCAATTTCAGGCAAGCCCGACGGGATGCACCAAGAACTGTTGAAAACCAACATATCGAAGAGCTACAGAATATCCGCCGACATCTTGAAGTCTTACAAGAACAAACACGAGATCTGCAATCCTCCATTCGTCAAACTTTATCCAGCTTAGCTCGAGGAAGCTTTGATGCTCTCAGATCCAGAATTGTTGGAGAAATTGATGCAGATGGTTCCAGCTCGCCTCCGCTCGATGATGAAGAACGGAGATTGATAGCTGTACGAGATCGAATGATAGCAGCAGCTGCTCGTGGAATTCCGTCGAGACGCGCTCCAGCCCCAGTTCCAATGGAAACTACTCCCATCCCCGCTATCACCGCTGCACCTTCGACTACCACAACTGAATCTGCTGCTTTATCCACTACACCTGCTGAGCCTTTGACATATGCAGCAGTAGTAGCTCGTTCAGCTGAGCCTGAGCAAACTGTTCCTCCTTCACCTGCCCCTCAACCAACTCCATCGGGGTCAACTGCGGAACCTTCGTCATCAGCTGCACCAGGAAATGCTGCTTCAGGAAACAATGACGCCGTGATTCGGATTACATTCACCCCTCGTGTGACCTCTGCCTTGAATGCACCTGAGCTTGGGCGTGTCTCACCTCCGGGTCCTTATATGTTGTCCAATGCTCCATCAGCAAGTCGTTCTCGAGTACCACCGGTGCTCACAATGCACTATGACATTGGAGAGGGTTACTATCGCACAAGAATTACTACTAATTCTAATAGTAATAATCGAGACGCTGCTGGACCAAGTACGAGCAGTACTAACAATAACAATAATAACAACAACGTTCCATCCAATAACGAGCCTGTTGCAGGACCATCCCGGGACCCTCATACCTTTCGAACTGATCCTTATCGTCGTATATTTCGGGAATATCATATATTCGGTGACCATCGTGGTGTGCCTGGAGACGCCGAACACTCGAGGTTCTGTCCATTTAGCGGAAGAGATAACCTGATGCCAAGAGTTCCCCCGAGATTGCGTTTTATTACTGAAATGGGAGAAGAGCCCCTTCTTACAGGTATTTTTGCCAATTAGTAAACATAAGATGCCGCTAAATGAATTGAAAACATGAGAACTACTTAAAAACGTATGGCATGTTGCTTACACGGTTTAATAATATATTTCATGATTTACAGTATGGCCAAATGCGGAAACTGGCCAACAAACAGCAACTCGCAGCTTTCGTGGACTCGCAGAAGATGACCCCGCTGCAGCCTCAACGGATGTAGCTGCATCGACCACGACGAGCACAGCTGACCCAATTCGAAGTAATTTCAGTACGATGCAAGGTTTAGCTGACAGAAATAATAACAACGAGCCCCATATGAATTTCCCAATGGCCCCTGCCGCCTACGGTCACATGATGAACGGAGGAGGACCCCAATGGATCAATAATGACGTGGGAGTAGGAGTTTATCTCACGGTCCGGAACTTCAATGACAGAATCAACAGCCTTCGCGCTGACCGTGACTTTCTCCGGGTGGAACGAGATCAACTTCTGAGACGGAGAGCCAGTATCACGAGTGCCCTCAACGCCTCTGCATCCGCATCTCCATCCGAAGTTCATAGTGAGGACTGGCAGCGACACTTCAATGCTGGTCTCGGCCTCGTTCCTCCAAACGTGCGCCAGGGTCAGCGACAGAATTCTCGACGAAGATCTCGGAATGCTCTCATATCCGAGGGTAACTTGGTCTACACGCTGAGGCACGGGTATGCACGGCCTATACCATTGAGACCAAGTCCATGGGATGAGTTTCGTACGAATATTTCCACGTCACAGTCAGGGAATGAAGTTGCTGGAAGCTTTGGATCTGCTGTAAACTCTCGTCTGGGATCCAATGGAAGAGAACTCCCGGTGACACTGGACGGAAACTTTCGACGTGGTTATACTATGAGGAATGGTGAAGAATACACACCGGTTTACTCACATCTGACCATGACTTCTCCCACAACCAATTCAGCTGGGCTTCCCGAAGAAGTCCGTGATAGTCCGCAGCCGCACGTCTACACTTTTCCAATTGGACTCTTCCTCGAGGGAAGCGGCTTTTTGGGCGGAATTCAATCCATGGGAATTTTCTATCCACCCACGACTCGTGAAGAAGAGGAGAGTCTCCGGGATTTCCGACGATCTGAAGAATTGATTCCACTTTTACCGCCAAGTGCCCGTCCAACAAATGGTCCGCGCTATAGACTCGAATATGACCAGTCTCATCTCCGACTCGTACTTCCGCATGGATTTTCTCTGACTTTCATCCAGCCTGGTCTCACGCTCTTAGATGCTGTCACGACGTTGTCTCGTTGGACTCGACCTCGCCCAACTTCCGGCAGAGTTTATATTCAGCACGTGGCCCCGTTTCTCGACGCCGTTGAAAGACTTTTTAGTCACCGAATGCGACGCGGCGTTTTGTCTACCGCGACTTCCTCCACAACTCCAGCAGGTGGACCACAAGGGGCTGTCCGACTTGGCTCAACCTTCCAAGTTACTGGACCTTTCAATCGACACTACACAATTCGTGCGAGGAGACAAGTTCCTCCTCCAACAGGACCCGGTCCGGCAGAGGCGGATGATCAAGGAGCAGAGCGAGCCGAACCTGTTCAAATTGAAACGGTGAATGCGGAAATGTACTCCAGACAGCTGGCTCAGAGAATTCATCGCCTGGAAAGAATGGACGAATGGATGCCACCTGGTTCCCCGATCGAACCAGCACCGCGCTATAATCCTGCCCGACTTCATTTTCCACGTCCTATACCCAATCCCGGTCCCAGCACGAGTACGAATCATGGAGGAGAATTCCTGGCGATCCCTACCACGATTGAACGTCGCTCCGGTGAACCTTTTGACGTCTATCGGCGCCGAGTCTATCATGCCTACGTGAATGACATGATGGCCGAGAGAAGTGGATATGCTCCTGATCCTTGGGGACCGTCCACGTCTACTGCTGCTTCGAACGGAAATAATCATGGAAATGCAAATGCAGATGGGGAAAGCTCAAGCTTGGCCTCTACCAGAAGGGTTATCCGCTTAGCGGTTGACACGGCCACAAATGAAGTTCTACGTAACCCTGGACCCGGTTCGAGTAATCCTCCTGATTCAGTTATGGACTATGAGTATCCGAATCGGAGTAACATTGCTCGAGCTATCGAGAGCAGAATAGAACGAGTGCTTAATGAGCGGGGTAATCGAGGAATGGATCGAGGATTAATGTACTCGACGTCGAATGACCTGTACATGGCCAGAAGAGCTGCCGTTGCAGCAGCCGTTAACGGAGATCAATTGAGACCGCCGTACAATAACCCGCGTGACCCAAGGCTCATGAGATGGTCAGCTGCGACCCAAACTGGTCCATCGTCCCTATTTATGGATTCTCTAACAGCTGGGTCGAATAGAACTGAACCAACGACGCTCAGAGCTGGACCTGTAATTATACCGGCTGCTGCTGGGAGCGCTCCTGAAGAAGAATCCTCAACGTCATCTGAGAATCCTCCACCCTCAAGTGAAACTCCAGCGGCCACTGCAACAACTCCAACAGCACCGGAACCCACTACCCCGGTTACCCCTGTTATGCCTTTAAATCCGACCATAAGTATTGTCCAAGGCCAAGGGCTGGTCACTCCACCGACAACAACCGGCGGAACGATACCTACTCCTGCTTCAGCTCGGCCGTTGAGCCGAAGACGGTCTTATGGCCGGATGACACTTACCAGAACCGGTGTCATAATGGAGCCGAATTCGGATGAAGATGCAGTTCCGGCACAAGTTCCCCGTATGCTCCACCGCTCCGCCCGTGGTACGACGACTCCTACGTCACAAACTACAACTCGGGCAGCCGCAGCGGCAATACCTGCTGCAGCTGGAAGACGAAGACTCAGTCCAGATATTACTTTGGGCGCTCCTGGACCTGCAGGTCCCCGAGAGAGAATTACCGAGAGACATTATCGGCTCTATAACTCGTAAGTTGTAGTAAATATATCTTCTTCTGATTCGGAACGACTCGAAATTAATTTTATTATATCGTAGACCAAACGGAGATCAACAAATCATTATTCGGCGTCGACGTGGAGGAGAGCGCTACGCTCATCAAGGTCAAGGAGCCGTGTTTACTAATGAAAGAAGATCCACCAACTTCGCTTCCAACCCTGCCTACTCAACTGTGGAAATGTCGGCTTCATCAGCGAGAACTCGACCGGAATCTTCGAGACAGGCTGCGAGTGCGGCAGCTGGAACCTCTGGTCCAGCTAGCACTGAAGAAGGTGGAAATAGTAATCCACAGCCCTCAACTTCCAGAAGCAGCGTCCGAATCAATTTTAATCGAGCCTATGAGCCCCGTGTCCATCCCGCTCCAAGTCCTACAATTAATCTCGGTATGACCAATTCTCCGAATCCTCTTATTAGTCAGGAAGGTGCTTCCGTTATTCGGGGTTGGACCGGGCTACGTCCTATGCATACTAGTTCAGATTTATCCGACATTCCGGTGGCACGTAAGCAAAAGAGCCAATATGGCAACCTTCATTCTTGAAAATCAATGTTGTGTCGTCGTATACTTCATTGACGTTGTAGATGGGTCGATATTTTTTTTTAATTTGACCGTAGCATTTCGCGTTTGAAAATGAATTTGAATGTTTATTATCCCTTGCAATACCTAGTCAGAGTCGTCAGTCATATTTTAAATCACGAAACACTGAGTTATTCGTATGTTTATTTCGCTTTCACTGGAATCTGGATGTAATTGCACCTCGAAGATTTCAAAAGATTAATGAACTTACTAATGTTTATTTATAATTACAGCCCGAGCTCGTCCACCGACCTACTATACAATGGATGCCTCGACAAGTGCTTTCTTATCCAGTCGAATTCAAAAGTGGGACTTTTCTGAATTCTTTGTTCCTGATATTACTAGGCGTAAGTATACGAGTACAAGGAATTTGGCGGATTCTACGGCTTCACGAGGTTACGTTATTCTTAAATTGTTTATTTTGCCGACAGGAGATGAGTGTATTGTTGTGAGAGAGTGTGCCTTACACTCGGACGCTTGCTTGGACGTGTCCAGTGACTCGGAGTTCCTGGCTGTTCTTCAACCCTCTGACAATGGATCTTACTCTGGAGTTGGAATCTACAGTTTACGGGACGAGACTCTCGGAGACACACTCTACATTTATCACTTTGACCAAAATACTGTTTCAATTTCCATTTCTCCTTCATGTGACTACTTGGTTGTTGGATATGCTGGGCGTGGACCACTCTACAGATTCGTTCATCCTTCTCGGAATATAGGACAGGTATATACTACGAAGGATACTTTATAACGATACTTTTGTACTGTACAGCACCAAATCTGTAGACTAAATCAATGTTTTAATTTCTACATTCAACAGATCCTCAGTCTAAGCCGTGATAAAGATCGTTTAAAACTGGTCACAGTGAAAGAGCTCTTCGCGGACAGTGCTAATACTCTCATGAGTGTGAACTGCATGCACTGGGTTCCTGTACCAGGCTATGGAATTATCTATGGAACCAATACTGGGGAATTAATTCTGCTCAGTTAATTCCTAACCACTGAATAAAACACTAAAGTAAGACACTCGTTCGTACTATTTTCTAAACTTTAGACATCTTTTTTCCTACATACATATACTGCGGAAATATTTCTTAATATACAGACACACAAATATGAATGACTCGTTGAAAATTGTATTTATTATACATGTACTTCGTTTCTTTCGACTACCTCATTTCATAATGGTTTCTTTTCACAATATACCTACCTACTTGTATTGTATTTGTGGCAATATTTCTAATTATATCTTTATGTTATTTATGTCATGTAACAAATATGAAGAATTTCTTCCTAATAGTCTTTTTATTATCTAGTACATATGTTATATTATACAGAGTTGTTTTGTTTACGCATAAGTTCTAAGTTCATACTGGTACAATACAATAATACAATGCGCGATTCTACAGTTATACATACTGCGAATTGTAATTTCTGCAAACCCTGTGAATTCACAGAACTGTATACTAGAAATGTGAATGGAATTCCAGAATATTAAAAGCTTTATAAATACTATAAATTAACTATGCATGGTGTAACAATAACTATGGATGATTGTTGGAATAATCAACTCACGGTTTGGTTCGCCTTATAGACTATCTCTACATAGACGCCTCGACGTCATTAATAATATTTCGTGTTCTCCGCTTGAGTTTGAAGTACGAACAAGTAATAATATTCAATGAACTGTGCAATCGCTTATAACTATTAACTATGATTAATTAACTTGAAATAAAATGTTAGCAATTATTGAGCATTATTTCGGTGTTTCTTCTGTAATTTTTTCATTTTTTGAGGGTTCAAATACTGAAGGGCGAGTGACGCGAATTAGCGGTGGTAGCGTCGTTGCATCGTTTTCTGGAAGGGTCCCGCCAATGCCTGAGCCCTTCATGGCTCCTTCATATCCCCGTTTGAATGTATTTGGATAGTAATGACGGTGAATGAATCGTTGGTCGTATGCTTGACTGGCTTCGCTAGAAAGGTCGGGTTGGTAAACGCGGTTCCGGTTATTAAATTGAGAATTTCGGCTTTGATAATAACCAGGATTATTAGATCCGAATCGTGCAAATTCTGAAATAGTTGGTATTGGCCAATTCGATGCGGAGGTTTCGAATTCGGATTCCAGATCAGTGTCGGTGTCGGTATAAGCCATGCTTTCCGGTTGGCGTGATGCTGGTGGCAGACTGCCAACCCCGTTGCCTGGCCGCTGTGACTGTGAAGGAAAGCCTGGAAAACCGAAGACACGCGATCCACTGGCGCCGCCACCGGATGGAATCGTTCGAGGTTTCACAGTGGTCGTTCGTGGGAACCAGCAATTCTTGGCATAGAAATCACAGATGAGAGGATTTCGGGGCGTGTCCCCAACGATTGGGGGTGGGGGTGGTGGGATGGTTGTTGTGGTGGTCGTTGACCTGGGTCGATTTGAAGGGTTCCAGCCTGACCCACCGAATCTTTCCCAAAACACCTTGGCGGGGATGTAGATCATTTTCCCGGTATTGGGATCAGTGACGATGAGTAAGTCTTTCTCGGACTCGAGGGGTGGGACGAAGGTCACTTCTGGGGGTGGGGCTTCCGTAGTGGTCCATTCGGTGGTGGTGGGTCGAGGGCGGGACCCGCCCTTGTTTGGTGCTTCTGTGGTGGTCCATTGGCTCCAGGGCCATTGTTGACCTATGGTGGGCACAAAACTTGTGGCGTCTACTTGTGCTATTGTCACCAATACAACCACCAAAACTGTTGCTAATATTAAGCGTAGTTCCATTGTAAATTCTATTGTTTTCAAAATCTAGTTCAGCTGCTGTGCTATTAATTATATTGTTTGCAAAATTATAGATATACGCAGAGTTGTCTGCAAATCAAGACTGGGATAATTAGCTCAGGCTACAGCGGATGTATTTTATATTTTCGTTTGAGGTACACACACAAGCATCTATTCTTAGCCCATTATTTATATGCAAATTTTAATGCTGAAGAGCGTCCTGGTATACTCTTTCCTGTCCGCAGAAAAAAACAGCATTTTATCGGTCACTGCGAATTGACTTCTCAGAAATCTCATATCTGTACAAGTATGAGTTATTGTCCATTTACGCCAAAGAAATACACCTACACTTTACAAATTGCAATTTACTATGCAATAAGCAGTATATCCAAGCTTGAGCTTTATTTAGCTGCAAAAAAAACGTAGTGACTAGTGACGCAATTCACGAGTTTGTAGCTCAATGTCTCAAGATCTTCAGCGCAGTCATTGTAACACACAGCACCTGAACATGGGCAAAAAATTGTGAGGTAGGAAGGTACCTAGGTACCTACGTTAGACGCCCAAAAATTCGCAGTATGAGATGCATTCTTTTGCCGTCGTTAATAACGCGTTGAGAACTTCTCCAGAAAAATCATAACAATTGGGAATTCGTGGGTATGCTTAGGCCATTTCTATTATATATTGATGGCTTACGCTGAGTCAGCGTTTCGTTAGAAGCTGATCATGGTAACGCGCCGCGTAAGCGTACCTGAATAGGAAGTACTAAGAATCAAAAATATTTACAGATATTATATATAAATATACTAAAACTCTGCCTGGAAAACGAATTCTTATTGGGCAGAATCATTTTGTATCGGGCAATATCGCTTCCGATAGTCGAAATTGAATTCATACGGAGATAAATTAACTTAATAACTTTTTATTGATCACAATGGCTTCCAATAGACGAAAAGGGTATTCTACCGTTCAAAATCGATTCCTATTGCCAAAGCAGTATTCTATCGATTAAAATCGCTTCCTATTGAGAAAATCAATATCCTATCAGTCAAAATCATTTTCCATAGGCCAAAATGACTTTGTATTCAGAAAACCTACTTGTTGGTCCAAATAAGGATGAAATATAGCGGAATGCTAATGCAATGAGTTTTTGATGCAAATAAGAATCAGACCAATACAGGAATCGTGAATCAAATAGTTCATATTAAATACATCTGTGTTTTTATTGACCAATCATGCTAAGAGCAATCATCAAATTGGCAATATTTTATACTCATAATTATATTATAGAGCTTTCTTAGTTCATTTATATTTTCACTTGTCCTCACGGTCACAAGTCACCAGTCACAAAACCACATCACATGACAATTTGTATGAATTAAAGGGTAAAGTATACTCAATAACTTATGTCAGTAGTTGATCACAATTCGTGCGTACAGAGTGAATTGAATAAAATTAAAAAGCCAAATGAGCATCACACTCAAATCACTAACCCCATAATAAGTCTTATCGTAATTAAATATAAATATAAATATATATAATATAATAAATTAACCTAATATGAAGATGACAGAAGAATATATAAGATCCTAGACTTCTCTCAGATCCGTCAGTAAACAAAAGAAAGCAAAGAAAAAACAAACTCATAACTTAATTGGAAATGCAACACATGTCCGCATGTCGTATACGATCAGATCAGGCATAACAGGTTCGTATACAACACGCTGTGTAGATTGAAAATTGAAATCAAATACATAACCTATGACACAGTAACGTGAACAAACACTGCGTATTGTATAACAAATGATAATTCTATTCATGGTTATGAAACTAAAGAGAGAGCATAAGATTTCGTGAATTAATTTAATTGGATTTTGCCCTATATTTAACAGGATTTGCCCTATACTTCTTACAGAATCATCTCCATTGAGCACGTCCCATCCCATAAGTGAACACGTAACAATATATTTTAAATATAGATAATTCTAGCGACCAGTTACAACAACCCTCTGACTAATTTGTTTTTTTTTTCATTTCCGTATTTTCGCCTAAATGCGTCATAAATCGTAAACTCTCGATTCTATATTTAGAAAATACATGTTTAATTTGTTTTAAATAGAATCGCTATATGTGCAATAACAGCATATTTTTCGGCAAACAATTTTTGTGCAAATCTTTTGACCTAGCGTAACGTAGGTACCGTACATTCGTAATATTCATTATATAATTCAGTCAGACAATTGGACTTTGGATTAATATAAGTGGCTTGGCTTGGTTATGAGTTGTAGCATAGTCTCTTCTTAAGTATACCCCGAAAGCATAAAAATTTCCCCAGCGTGCTTTATTATTCATCATATATAATATGACTGCATGCACGATAATTATAATTTAATTTAACTCAATTGAACGAAACTCTGGAACAAGGAATACAATAAACTGAACAAAACATTTTTAAAAAAATACTAACGTTCCCAAAATATAAAATGAAAAAAGAAGTATTAACAAAAGATGCACGATGCTAGCAGGAGGGTTTTAAAAACAGGATAAAGCGTAACAATATATCGTGTCTCATCTATTCAATACAGGTAAAGTATTTTCCTATTTCGTTCCAATTACAATTACACTGTATTGTCCAAGATATTTAACGTCTATATGCGTCCCAGTAAAATGCCAAACAATAGGGAATTAGCATTTCTCGTTACCAAAAAATTGCATAATCATAATTCATAATATTCGTATACAACTGTATTCGCATTAGCTGGGGGTGTAATCGTATAATTTCTTAATCTAGACTAGTACCTAAACCTAATAGAATTTTTCGGATTTCTGTAAACAAATATACTATACACAATTTAGTTTTAGGTTTAATTAGGTAGGTACGCGATCAGTGTAATGTAAGTCTTATAGCCTGCTTTAGCCTTTCCTTGTAGTTCAGTTCCATTCACATTCACACAACATGCCTTAAACGTCTTACAATTAGAATTATAGACTTTGTGTATTTAAATATAACAAAATTAAGTTCAGTTCTGGAATTATAAATATGTATTTACAAATAGAGAAAAAACGAACGAAAGAGAGCATGCTGTAGTCCGAAAGGCACATCCGTCCGCTGATGCGATCAGGAAGCCACACGATATACGACGTTGGGCGTCGGATATGGCATATAGCCCTTACGGTAAACTTAACGATGGAATTAATAAATTTTATGTATGTAGTTATACGTTAAACCTTGACTAAGAAAATATTTCAATTCGTTCAGGAAATAGGTAAATACATAACCGAAATATTTTTCTGTAAGTGTCAGTCAAGGACAAAAACGAAATTATAATTATACTATAGTCGGTTTTGTACAAAAAAAATTAACGAAGAAACGCTTATAAATAACTAGGTTTACTATGAGCTAGAATAACAAAATCAACTTGTGCATTGAAGCGTTGGGTTCAGGTCCGGGAGTAGTTTTGAAAATAAATAAATTTTGTTGAAGTTTTGAAGCTTCGACACGAAAGCTTACTTATCCTTTTAGAGCTGATTTAGAGCTGATTTCTAAAGACAGGGTACTTGAGACAGGTTTTGAGTTGAGGATTAAATTCCTCGAGGGAGTGCGTTGAGTAGTAGAGAATGAGGGCTTTGGGGGAGGGAAAATGTGTGGTTTGTTTCGTGAAACCAAAACCCACGAGTCCTTTGTAAATTATACAATGACCCACTTGACCACCGCCCAGCATCAGAGATAAAGCCAACTCACCGGAACTCGATTGCCTGAAAAATGCAAAAAAATGTAAAATATGAATTTATGCTCGTAATGCACATTTACAGAAAAATAAAAATTTAGAAACCGCCTGCTATTTCATTGTCGACATACCTGACTAGAAAACTGCCGTCCACGGTATCTTTGAGAAGTGTGATGGCATCCTGCCTCGAGGCATTATTAGCGTACCAATACCTTTCTTCCCAAATGTCCACGATTCCTTGAGAACAGGTCGCTTCAACATCCACACCCATCTGCTCCAACCTCCTGGAAAATTCAAGACAAATGTTTAGAATTTTAAAAAATCACATTTAAAATACATTCATATGATTCCATTGCATACTTGTTCAGTCGAGATCGTTGTTTCCGTAAGTGAGACATGACTGGCTTGAGGTTGAGTAGCTCAGTCTCAACAATACGGTAGTATGCATTCTGGAGGGTTAGGCATTCCAGAACATTATTTCGTGACTCTTCAATTGTCATCAAACGCTCCTTGAGATACGTGTAGTTGTCGCTCATTCTGTAAATAAACATAAATTACGAATTTGTATTAGTTTAGCGACGCATAGAAATAATCCGTAGAATATTTGAAACCATGAAAACAGTAGCTTACTCTTTGGCAGTTTTAGGATCCGAGGCAGTGAGGCTTTGAGCTTGGAGACTTTGATGAACTGAGATTTGTTCACGAAAAAATGAAATTGCATAGTCAAACGCTTCAATGGCTTGTTTCTATACAATTGAAAAAGAACAAGAGCGGCATTAATATTTCATTCAGAAAATCAAATGAATTCTTGGCATAATCCATCAACAAAAAAAAATTACCTTGAGATGAATTTGGTCCGTAGTTTCGGTCAAAAGTTTGCAGTGGGTTTTTTCATACTGAAGTTTTACTAGGAAATCATGACTCACTTCAGCCAGAGCTGTCAGGAGCTTGTCCTTATCTTCATCCTCATCTCCCTACACACACACACGAAGAACCCAGGTAAGATTAGATATACATTTAATTGAATATTGAATCATTGAACTCAGATTAGAGGTCATGTGAACGTAGTTTAAACCTTATAGCCTAGTCTGGTGTATTAGTGTCGTATTTACAACTTACCTTTTCAAACTTGGAGATTGGATAGAGAAGCTTGACATCCAGAGAGTTGTTGTACTCTGACAAGGACACTTCCTTGTAATGATTGATAAGACTCGTGACAGTTGGAAAGGTGAAGGGTTCAATCAAACCATACCTGTAGCAGAAAAGAAATCAATGACCAACATTGGTTAGCATTTGCATAACAGTAAAGTTCAAAGTACTGTGAAATCATGTACATAAAACAGAGCAATATATAACGTCCTTACATTCCATCTCGACAAGCGATCCTGAGAAGCTTGGACGTTTGACCCTGCCTAACGGTCAGGGTATACTCTCCATTCTTGGTCGAGGCGTCACGAACGAGGAAGGTGCCATCAGGCGTTTCCCACAGTTTTTCAATCGTTTCTTCCCTGATTTACCAAAAATACGATGAAAATTAGAATTTGCACCAAATCTCTATAGTGTTATTCTTTGGTTAGATTTACGTACTTCGTAATATCACCCCAATACCACTCCGCTTGTCGGAGTTCCTGTTGATTATATGACCTTTCCATGGCCACAGGTTTTGGTTGAATTTCTGAGATCAAAGCAGGCTTGGGCCGTCCAACCTTGGACCCAATTCCACCATACAATTCAATGAGCAGAGAGACAATCCGAACATGAATCTTTTCATTGTCTACAATTCGACTACAAATGATACATGAATGTTAGCTTATTCTATCGGACATAACATACAGTTTACAGTTTAATTATTTACATATTTAATATTCGTGTCACATACACAATATTTTCCCAGGGCGGACGAAGCAGAACCATTCCGTAAAAGTGACTCAGAATTTTCTCCGCATTCACTGGACTCCCAGCAGGGAATACTTTCTCCGTCAGGCGACAGAGGCGAGCCAAATGAGTGCCGAAGAATTGAATACACCTGGATTGAATGAATAAAATAAATATTTATGTTCAGATTCGACATCCGACATCCCTACCACCTTGATGACATACTAATACTTATACAGAAAAGCGTTCAGGCTATTTCCATATTTTGAAATTCTTAAACGCTATCTACTTACCTTGAATGATGAGTATTGAGAGAGTTCGTAATGAGCTTGTCCATCATTAAAATGGCATCTGAGTCAATTTGACTCTTGCCCATGTCAATGAATTCATCATAGACGTTGGTTGGAATGAGGGGTTCGGGTAATTCCCGAAGAAATCGTCGAATGGCCCCTGCTAGGTCCTTGGTGGAAAAATCCTGGAGACGTTTTTGAACTTCAGGTGCGGAGTACGGAGCTGGAACGCCTTTATCAAATTCCAGCGTCTTGGCAAGCATGGTAAGGTCCATGAGCTTGGTCTCCAAATTACTCTGAGCATACGAGGACATGTAGTCAAAGAAAGCAGCCAGGTTCGGGAGAAGGAGTCGTGGGTCAGCCTCCAGCCTCAGCTCCAGCTCCTTGCAGAGAACACGGAATATGTCGGGTGCGGGAACGGTGGACGAATCGAAGGACAGGGTCAGGTTTTGGCCGTAAACTATGGAGTAAAAATATAGATATTTCTTAGCTTAAATAATTGTAACCTTGGACATTTATTCAGCCTAATTGCAGATCTCGTCGAGCCATAAATGATGTCCATATTTAAAATCTAAAATTATACCAAATGTCGCTGTTTTATGTCCAGATCGAAGCAATGAATACTGATTAACGATAACGACGTGCTTCACATTTCACATTGCCCATAAATAACGGTAGACCGAGTCGAAATTGACCACGGTAAGTACCCAAATGTCCACCTATGGCTATGTATCGTGTGCTTGTATAACGTCGATAGTCAGCAGCCCAGTGCTTTCACCCTACTTTCTCTTTTGGAAAGACGTGACTTTGCCGTGTACTTAACTATGTATGCAGAAGAAGGTCGTCGGACTCCCATGGGCGTTGGGCGGAGGTAGTAACTACATAATAAATGGGGAAATTTCTTTGACAGGAAGGCAGACAAGGACATTTTAATTCATACATAATGGAGCACAAGGAGGGAATGGACGCTGGACAAGGCTAAAAAGTAAAAGAAATAGGATATAATGTCAAGGAACTAATATTAGTTTAAACGTTAGTGAATTATTCCATTCATTTATGCCAAAGTCAAACTGATAAAAGAATTCTGTGCAAATTGAGACCCAGGGATGCCTAAAATATAAAATTTTAAAATAGATTTAGGTATAGTACATAAAATATATTTCGCGAATATGATTTTATATTTTTTAAACTTAGAAATTCGTGCTGCTGAGTGCTTTAGCTGGACAGCACCATAATAGGACACTGTACTTAAATGCCTTAAGTTAACTGGATTAAATTTTATTCGTTCTGATGAGTACATAATATTAATTAATTTTATCCTTTAATGATGAATACTCTGTAATTACGTTAATTATCGCGCTAGACCTAAAATAAAACGCCATATCAAATTTATTTGCCTAATATGGAAATACAAGATCCGAGTACAAAAATATTCAAGATAAACTCGGAGAACCTCAGGTTAGAACTCAGGACCATAAATACTCATATTGAGTGAAAGTATATTGTTAAAGTATGTCCTAGGACACTACACGCATTTGCCTAATAAATAGACAGTCAGACAGGGCATATTATCTAAGAAACAATTCCCAAAACTTTCGGTAAGTATCCTTATATCTTGCGCGATCCAGCACAATGGTCGCATATTTTTATAAAATAGGATAGGTCTATGGAAATTCACGTGAGGTTAAGGTTAGGCAAAAAGTATATGATCACGCGACCGCGTATGACAAGTGCACCAAACTTTCTCCGGTATGCGCTATCTCGCTAAGCCTACCCTAATAAATCTAAATAAGATTAACACAGAAACATACCCCAAACCACAATAGTAGAAATTTCGATACAACGACCCATGTTATGTCAAATATTTCCCCAAAACTTTCTCTCGTTCCGGTTCAAAACTTAGCACTCTAGGTAAAATGCTGGACGGAACAACCTAGAAGTAAAACGCCGAATTCCGAACTGACTCGTCCTTTCTCAACCACAGACCACCACGGAGTCAAAATTCCACTTAACTTTCTCTGGCTCGTCAATCTTTTGCTCCCCCACTTTAGACAGCCATTCCTGACCCTGAATACCTCTGGTCGTTGTAGTTATAATGCTATTAGCATCGTCCTTCAGCTCTCCCCCTTCTTCTCATCCTGAAAAATTGATAGGCCCTTAATAGCCGAGTAGTGGTTCTCACTCAGAGAACTTTTCAATGCATAAAAAATTAAGCCCTTGACACGCTATAGTCATTACTAACACGGCCTACTTAGTGCCTTTGAAAAGGAGAGTTTCATATCATCTTTGATTAATAAAATAAAGTGAATTGGGAGCAATCTAACAAGGTACTGATTGCATATGCGATCTACGCAATCCTTGGAGCTGTACAGCTTTGGTTAGGTTAGGTTAGCGAGCTGGAGCATATATAAATGTTTTGTCACCTATTACGGTAGATATTCACGATCCCAGATTTGGAGCTGTACAGCTTTAGTTAGGTTAGGTTAGCGAGCTGGAGCATATAAGTGTTTTTTCACTTATTACGGTAGATATTCACGATCCAAGATCTAAGTCCATGCTAAGTAATATTATTTTCAGAATCGTCAATTAACGCCCATTTTAAGTGGTCATTTAAACTAATAATTAAGTAGCTTAAGCTGAAATGTAGATAATATTTAAATTTTACTAGCTAATGGTAGCGTGGAAATGCAAATCATTGACTACGTTAATACGGTAATAAGCCTATTTTTTAACGCGAGCCTGAATAGACCTAGATGAGACCTAGCGTTAAATTTACATGCATTTTGCGACCTATTTATTACTTTTAAATTCGCTTAGAAATTTGCTATAAGATACTTGCAATGCAGTGAAAATGAAATATAAGTGGATATTTAAGCTAATTGTACACAATTTGCCTATACTAAAGAATCTGCCAGAATTTTTTGCTCAAATATAGCCCGAAAATACAGTATATAACGTTAAATTATCAATGTGCCGTTCTGTCTACCACGGTTAGCTATTGACAATAACGTGCCTTTGTACCCCCGACCCGACCTATCGACGTAATCATAAACGCTACTTATATCCTTGTCAGCAATAAGTATAAATAAGTATCTATACGTCTGCGCTAATGTGTCAAGATATCATATTTTCGAGTCATGTGTCATCCTAAGCACATAATGACTCCTCTATTTTCTCGCTGGCAACTGGCAAGTTCCCTTAGCTAATTAGCACGCTGCTATCCAACTAATGTTTAATGCTTGCTGTTCACAATTTTTCAATAAAGAAGCAAAATCTCTTGGGTTAGTACATGACGGTGTGTAATTTCAGATGGAACACGCGTTCATGTTCATCCTGCTGCATGCCAAAGCCACACCAGGGAATGACAAAGGCACATTGTTCTAGCATAGTGTATCGTGTCAGGTACCATGGCCAGGCTAAAATATAATGTTTTAGTTACAGTACAGCTTTGCAAAAATCAAACTTACATAAGGTATATGCCGATGCTGAATCAGAATAAGACACGAGTTTAATTCAAACTATTTTGCTATAACAGCTAAGGCTCGGATGACCTGACACCTGACCCACGATCGGAAGTACTCTCGAATATGCTACATGCTGCCGACTGTGTTATATGATGTGAGTCACAAGATATTAAGTGCGATATTGACAAGCGTAAACTGTACAGCAATTATAACCAAATTTAGAGCATCCAAACTTGGAATGTTGAATGTTCGCTTTTTATTTGCCTTAAAAATTACGACCCTTTGATCTCTCATTAAATTATTCAGTTATTGTCATTGGAGCATTGGAAATTGAAATTGGTGGTGTGGGTGTATGGGAGTGGAAAATGGAATTCGAAATATAAATAAGTTATTATTAGTTTCAGAAAGAGGACAAAGTTCAATAATTGTAATTACTTTAGTAACGTCAGAATTGAACTACATATATTGGATTTCCAATATTTCCGATGCCCCAATAGTCACGTATGCATTGTCAGCGCTAATTTCCTGTATGCACTAGAATACTACGTAATTTCCTATTTGTTCCAGAGAAGCCTGAGAAAAACGATACATTCAACATGATCAAAGCCTGAGTGATTCAGGATACAGCTAACAGCTTCCTGGAAAAAGTAGTTCGCTGTAACTGGATATATGCAATAATGTTAAATGTAAAGTGTAAGATATACGCGTCGCGTCGCCGCGGTTTATTGTGTACTTAAATTAAATATAAAATAAATATAACTTATCAAACCTTTGTTCTGAAGCCCCTCGAGCCGATGAATAAATTCGTCATGGTTGGAATCACAGGCCGGAAGGCCAAGGACGACACATCGGCGATGAACAATGTAGCCGCATTCTACAGACAGGAAGGGAAAATACCATGTATTAAATAACGACTAGGAAAATGTCAAATGTCAAGTACCTAATTGTAAACAGTGCTCGCGGTTTAATTGCGGGTATTTATAGTTCTTGTCAATCTCAATCGCATCTCGCATCGTTAATCAATGTGGGAATGGGAACGTTTTCCTAAGCATAGAAAACCACATAGGGTAAATGCGGATATTGATTTACATGTTACGTTAATATAATATAATATAATTGCACACTCGAATATGGTAATTAATGCCTAAAATACGACAGTTAGCGTAGGTAATTAAATATAACCGCATATTTCAATGTGTATCATCCATGCTCAGCATAACGCTAAGTGATTTAATTAACGACAACGACATGTTTTATGCTGTAAATAATAACGCGTTACATAGGTCAAAAAGGTCAAAAAGACGTGAAATAGGTAGGAAATACGCTTAAATAGGTCACATCTTGGCAAAATGCGATCCAGAGCTACAAAATCACCGTTAATTCAAACAGCACCGCAAATACAAACTTACTCTGACACATAAAGCCCTGATGGAACAAACCGCGAAGGAACCCTGTACAGTGATCACATTTTGTGACCCTTGTGAGGGTAACAGGTATGAAGTGATGGTCATTGGCGGTATAGACATCCCCATGGTCCAAGTGGGCGGAAACCAGGGAATCCTTGCTTGACTGGTCTTTGAAGTCAGCCTCATTGCGGTGGTCCAAACTACGAAGCTCATCCACGGCAGTGAGCACGGCGAGACGTTGGAAATCATCCTCGAGCCCAATACTCTGAAATAAACAAAAGGAATGATTCTAACATCAATATTTAGTTTCTACATATTTTCCCAATATCTAAACCCGCCTTGTAGGCCACCAGTACCATAGATACCGCAGAATATTTGACCATCTAATTCTAATCTACGGTGACAGAACGATGACATAATTCAATACACTGTATATTACAGCTCAGTATTTTCTCAGCCGTCGTGGTTAGGTTCTGATTTGTTTTACATAATTTGTTTAGCATAACTTCTTTAATTGTTTATTCAATTCTTTTCTTCGATATCCCATTATTTAATAATTCCATTCTCATGAGATGCGTCCCTTGCGTCATTCTCATTTGATTTCTTGTGACTAGCAAATTCAATTTCGGTTAAATTCTACATGCTTACAGTTCGTGATACCGTTCAATTCTTAATTTTTCACCTCGTCGCTCGACTCATATGTCAGTACATTTATGAATCATCATCGTGTACTTGCCACCTGCTGCACTTTTGCACTGAATTGGAGAATTAATTAGCCTACCTTAAACTAGACCCATTCATGTGCAAAATGTCAATGAGAACCAGACTGTGAGTCGTCTTCCCTTCTTGGATTGAAACTGGCTCAATCCAGTTTAATCAAAAAATCCAAAACGGTGAAAAAATGCATTTTATGGCTTCCACTCCACGTGTAGATTGGATTCACATTCAGAATTAGAAGCTCAAAGAAATATAACGGCGAAGTTTCGATGAAAGAACCACGCACTGACTTGAGTGCAAGCGGAAGTCAAAGAATACTTAAAATAAATTAAATGAAATATAACACTCGGTCGTATCTAGTTTCATTCCGTCATGAATGGCATACATAGACGTAATCGAAATATTTCTTGCATAATTCCGGTCAGGATATGTACGGTGATTGAATATAACGAAGTAAAAATTACGAACAGCATATCCCCTATTCATCGAATGATCCTGCATTGACCTGACCACTGAAACTGGTATCTTAGAACACGTCACTAATTCGCTGTAGTTTGACCGATGAGGAAGAAATAATTGAATGCTGTTGTGTTTGGATATTTCTGCTGAGATTTACCAGGTAAAATAGGTAATCGTCAACCGGTAGTCAAAACCATAATAACGGCACCGAAACTCCGGGATACATATATGGCAAAATCAAGGCATTACAATATTTTGGGTTTTTTAAAAAAAAAACTACCTACAAGTGGCCATGGGGGAGAACATCTATGTGTATTTATCGAAGCCACACGCCGACAGGTATTTGTTAACAGTAGCGATTTAGAAAAACGTTAAATATTTAAAAACAGGTAAAATGGAATACATATATTTACACATTATAAGTTTGTAACTCAAATTGGTATTTATGTGGAAGTTTAAATAAATCATTTTCTGATTCGTTAAAAAAAAAGGTAAAATGGTCGATATCATTACTTATCTAGGTATATAGAAAATGAAAGAAATTCTTAAAATATCTAAGACTTAATTAATTAATTAATTCGATAAGTTCTTTTAAACGCATGGCGCGTCTCAATTTTTTTTTATTAATTTTATTCCAACTTCCACAAATAACAATGAAATTCGATAAGTATTTTTATTTAATTACATACCTAAATCTACGGATTTTGACTTTCTCCATTCAAACATATAGGTACTCATAAAATGCATGTCTAAAGTCGAAGCCTAGATATGTATAATACGTTATGTCAATGAAGCCTTTATGGGAATAGCCTAGGATTGAGCTTGAGGCCTAGAGAAACCTACCCCAAACCTAACCGGCGCTGAGCCGCATGGTTCTGAAGCGTCAATCATTCCTCATCCCTCTTCAATTCTTGAACAATTGGTTTTGCACCTTGCACCCCCATGAATGATCATCCCCGTGTACATTACTTCCGCCCCTTCGTCACCCATCCACATGCAATCCTAATCCTATAGGCAGTTAAGTACAGCACGGAATCGTGTATCATGTCTCACGTCTCTACGCTACGCCGATCCTCGTGTCGTCCATATAACAGGTACCGACTTTGAACAATGAGTTTGGGCGATTTAGGCTCTTTGGACATTGCATGCTCGTCCGTCCAGTCCAGGCAGGTGTCATCGCTTCAGTTCCGTTTTCACTATATCACCTGTCAGACCACTTACACCCTTATTAGCCCTTTAGCCCACTATACGGTATACCGAATCACCCCAAAAATCAAGTTCATTCATTTGTTTGGGGACAGAGACGGAAATATGAGGCATGCCATACCAAAGGTCTGTTTCATTGACAGAAACAGTCCATGGTTATTTGTCCCACAAATATTAGCTTTACCAATACCAACTAGGCCTGGCCTGGCTGCATCTCTATATTGTGTAATACTGTAATTGTGCATATTCCACTGAATTAAAAAAATAAATTATTTATCTTGCGAGCAACAATAAATTCTAAGTTCTACATTGTGTACATGAGTGCAGGCTAAAATCCGGCGTTCAGCTGACGTGAAATTTTCAAGACCAGTCTAAGCCCACACACACGCCCGTACGCATTCCACCCTTATCCCATTCATTCATTCAGGAGGACTTTCTCGATATTTCCTCTCTATTCACAAAAACGTGGGGCTTAGCTTGAGCTATGCATAATGCTGTATGTATGAGGGCTTTATATGTAGGTACCTATCCATCCAGACATATACATAGACCTACTACCTACATATCTTTTAAGAACGTCTTCCGGTTCCTGTTGTGTCCAGTCCAAGCATGTTCGCCAGATTGCATTCCACATTCAGATGGCTATAAAATGGCAATATTCTACATGCAGTCAGCCACGTCTTCGATCGCAAAGAATGGCACCGATATTGGTCTTGGTCGGTGACAAGTATTTATATGGATGCACGGTGCTAATGTATAATTGATGCATAGTTCTTATGAAATGGATCAATTATATTTTATTAACCACGCCCAATATTGAATATGGCCTTAGGAATGAATGAAAAATACAGATATGGAATGACTGAAAATGAAAATGTATGGCGTTGGAAATAACACCTTTCTCCTGTTCAAAGTGATAATTTCAACAAATTAAGCAAACGTTTTTTTCTTAATTACTAACAATTATCACCGATCAATAATCTATAAACTTATAAACGGTGTCGAAATGTGAATTAAATTCAGAATCCCAAATTCATTGAATGCGAAGAAAGCAGGTATCTTATGCGTTAATGTCACACCACAATACACAATGTAAGCATTTTTGCTTATTGCTCCGGGATTCCAGAATCCGAACATGCAATCGTATTTGTGTACGGTATGGAAAATCCAAGGATGAAGGAATAGAACCAGGATGTATACAATAAAACCGCAGACACAAAGCTTATAACCAAACCACCTGTTATGACTAAGCCGGTAAAACTGACTCACCTCGTTAGCATGCGGCGGGACACGCGGCGGAATATCCTCAACAGTGAAAGCCCTCGGTTCTTCCGTATATTGATTCGGAACCGCTTGCTTGAGCAACATTTCACCGCTACCTTCACTATGATGCCGATTTCTGGGGACTCTATTGTTTGAAGGGGAGCCAGGAAGCTCAACAAGAGCCGTATAGCTAGCACTTGGGGAACGGGACAGCCCCCACGGCTTCTTCATGAGAAACCTCAATCGCTTCATTATTGCTCTTATTACAGTTAAACACCAATTAAACACAAAATATATCAAAATCACAAAGCACTAAACGAAATAACAAAAACACTGCGATGCTTATTGCCGTAGGCTTCGGCAGTAGACAATGCGTTGAAGTGGGTAGGTCTCATAGCTGGTGCGTGTCCTTCCGTCGGATGACAATGCAGGACTGAGGACTGACTGGCCTGGAACAGCCTGACACTCAGGAATCAAAGAAACTGACCCTAGTGAAGCTACAATACTGTACGGTGTCGACAAGTGAAGTAGCATTAGAGTTGTATTAGCCAAGCATCAAGTCAAGTGGGATGTCGAAATTACGATGAGGAGGGCTCCTTTCTTCCCTATCACCTCACCACGGCCTATCTTTTATTCTGATAAATTGGTTGAACCCCAATTAGAATCAAATCCCATCACACCATATAGGGCAGAGCTACACGAGAAATGTCAGGAAAACGTTCCGACGAAACTACCCAGGTCTAGGTTCCTGGTAGATAGATGTAGAGGTTTGGGGGTTCTTCACTGTGAATGCTTATGGACCATATTATAATAGCATTTTTCAGTTCCTTTTCCGGTCGAGAGAATAGTTGCCAGACGCCAAGCCGCAACTTGATAGCCATAAGGCAATAAACGATATAGCCAAACCCTCGAATTCGAATCGAAAAAGTTTATCGATAAGGATAAGGTTTTTTCACAATCAGCGTCAGATACTGATTAAAACACTAAAACACAGGTAAGTTTAAAGGGCAGGGCGCCACTACTTTGTAGGGTCAATTTAAATCGTTGATTCAATAACTCAATGTATGTATACACTTTCTTTATGACACTATGCACCAAATGTAAACGTAAACAGCAATTTACGCGGAACAATTACTTGGATTTAAAAAAAATTGCCAAGACCGAGAAATTCTATGAAATTATGCTGATGAATGAATAGATTGACAAATGACAACTAAATGAATGGAGCCGTTGGTACCCACAAGGCGGGACGGGGCTCCGACCTCGACCCATAGCATTCTTTGTTTTTGAATAGAATGTGGTCATTCACAATTCTGTTCTATGAATTCCATAAGGGAATGCGGTCATTCTGTAACCTATATTCGAGACGGGGAGTAGAGAAAGGACCGGGAAAAGGTCATTCCTATGGGCGGTAAAGTTATTTGATGGGTCATTCACCCACGGTCCCCCTCTGAGCTGGGAGAAATGGAATGACCTCAAGTTGCTTAGCCCGGGCCACATTCTGCCACTGGCCAACTATTGGCGCTAGTTGTCATTCTCTCGAGCATCATGTATTTACCATACCCCACCTGGTACATATGAATCAATGCAACATCCAACTCCATTATCTATTTGATAGTCTACGTGGATTGATATGACCCAAAACTACTTGACAGGTCAGTGACCACTACCAGCAACTGAATCACAGCAGTTGACAAACTGCTGATGTAATTCAGTTACGAATTTGAGTCGGAATGATCTCATTTTCATTCCAGTCAAGATCTCTAATTTCTGAATTTTAGTAAAAACGGAAACCAATAATTCATAATCGGCTTCAACTCTTATTTTGAATGGCGCGTGTTTATAAAACGCGGTATTTTTTGAATTTACGAGGGAATATCAGCTTGCGAACTTAATTTTTTTAAATAATTTTTATTGTGAGATTTTTCCATAATATTTCAAACGACGCCGGATTATGTATAATTGTTACATAATTTCGGTACTGATAGGATGTGATGTCTGTCAATTCAAAATTACAAAAAATGCTGATTCCCATCTGATTCTTTAACTTAGTGCTTTCTTTTGACCATCTACCTAGGTATTATAATATGGACTTTCACCATGTACGAGTGATTCTGTTTAGTTTATTAGGTTTATATTACCCAGAGATGCTTTCTAATTATTTGTTTGCAGAAAATTTAGCCATATCAAGTCGTGCATTTTGCTAAATCATTTCCTATGCCAATGCCATGCTTTTTCATATTACGTTTTCTCTGCCGCCATGAAGTCTGGTCTGTGTTCAAATAATATGATGCGTCCAAAAGTAATTGAACTCTCTTGAATTCCGATTACAGTCGTAAAGGTGTTCATGTTCAATAACAACAGTCGGCAAAGGAAGTCTATGTCTATACGTCGCCTGCCTGTAGCTAGCCTAGGTAACTTCTTGAATTGAATCTACGTCTGTGGTCTATGGTTCATATTTCTTGTTGTGTCTACAATTCCTTCGCTGTGACCTGTGACTAATTAAGCATACTTGTATGATACGTGTACGTACGTTCTGATCAGTGAAATATGCATACTTTGTCTCTGTCTGCCATGCAGTCTCGTAAAATCATTTTTATGATGTTCTAAAATTAGATCTTTGTACGTACATAAAAATAACAAATAAATCAGCAGCAGCATCGAGGTTAGAGTTAGAGTTCTCCCATACCATAAAGGGGTTATGCTTGTACGTAATAAAGCACTGATTTTGAGTTACGGCATTTAAATTTTTTTAAATGTCCAGTTTTGTCAGGAGTAGTATCATATACTCTGCATGCAAAGCGGATTACGTATTAAGTACGCATAATAATCCATTTCTTTGAATACTTTCACTTCAGATACATAATGCTAATGCATAACGTATGCGTGTCAGGTCAGGTAATGCATGCATGGTACAGCTACAAGCACTTTATTGAGAACGACAAATACTTGAATAAGCTAGAAAATAACTAGCTATCCATTTTAAATTTATTAATATATGGGTCACCTGACTGGTAAGCCCAACTAGTACACCAACAGCATAAAAACACAAGGCCTGTCATACAAAAATAGGAAGTTTCTTATTTTTCACTGTACTGAACCTAATTTCCGAGAAAAACTACGTCTGCCTGTATTAAATGTACAATTTAAGCGGTATTGGCACTAGCACTAGCTACCCTTTTAAGTAATTACGCTCGACGCTCACTTCCTGGTTTGGGTTCCTATCACTTAATTGATGCTTTATTGTGGTTTTCATTCAATTCAATCCAAATACCCTGAATCGTGAATGACAAAGAGAAAACAAGTCTTCAATAACACGCTTGTACTGTTTGTGACGTATGATTTAAAAATAGCTGGCACCGAAAGCTTTAAACTACTTGTTAGATACTTGTTGCTTCCAATACGTATTGCGTTGCGTACTTACACTTACTGTACTCCCCTCCCCCAGTCATTCATGGGATTTCGATAATGATGTCGATACCGAGAAAACTTAACTTTCCTATGCCAAGATATTTATTGATACACTTATTTATATCGTTAACTTTCCTTGAAAGTAACATATGTACTGAGCACGTAAGTTTTAAAGTAGACGTACAAGGACAAGGTCAATTAAAATGTCAAGTAATTACTATTATTAATAGGTATACATATAGGTATATGTACGTAGGTATACCCTCTCCATCCTATTATGTCGTCAATGACGGCTATATGCTCATTGGTCTGGCTCAAACCAGAGCGAGATGCCAAGCAAAGAGGCGGAATGTGTTTAAAAACCCTTGTCGCGGGAGTGTGACAATTCCGGTGACAAGTAACTCAAGCACTAGGCTCTTACGAAAAAGATTTATATTAATATATTCTGTAAAATTCAGAATATCCCAGTTTGGGAGGAATTAGCTACATAATACATTTAAACCAATATTATTCTTATTTCAAAATTGAATAATTTTTTGATACGCCTTTATCAGGAATAAAACGCAAAAATTGGGTCAGTCACATGAGGCCAGGTTTCACGCCGTCTCAATGGCGCCCAATGGAATTCCTACACATTATTTTAGCTGTTAAAGCTGATTTCGTATATCGTATATAACTTTTTACCCCATTAAAAACCGAGTCAAGGAACGGTAACTATTTTCCCTGTAAATCGTTCAACCTTACTATGACTAAGGCCATTTAAATCCTGAAACGAAAGGAATAAGGAAATTCTGATTCTGAGGATTCATTATTGACAGTTCGTCTATCTAAAAGGGGTTTATTATCTGTCGTCTCATGTTCTGCGTTTCAAAGCTTTTACATGATGTTTCCTACACATCAACAAATTATTGAAATGCGTGGCAATGACCATCTTCCATTTCCAAAATCAAATTGCTGCTAAACAAACAGTCACTAACCTCGCTGAAGGCCACGCTAACCTATAATACCTTAGTCTTAAAACGTAGTTTAGTTAGACCAGGTACTACATAGGTACTAAATTTTATTGGACAGGTAAATAACCCATTGGAGCCAAAGCCAATTAGTTAGCTGGAACCTCTAATCAAGACCTCCTGCGACTAATTAAGGTTGCAAGGCTAAACCTTTTAATCCTTAGCTTCGGCTGTAAGATGTACCCTTTACCCTTTTTTATTTCAATTACTAAACTAAAAAAAAGTTTATTCATTATTCGATTTGATTTCTCATGTACTTGTGCTTTTGGATTAGATTAACGTTTTTTACTTCATTCATTGTTAACATTTAAATTCAAGCATTCTCAATTCTCAACGTTTCGACTTCAATCTGGGTCTTCAGCAAGTATGACTAAATTATCTATTAATTGTACAAAGAATAAGGTTTATTCCTGTCATTTTTTAATTCCAAGAAATGGGTCGGCGGATATCAATTGCAGATTATGTGGATTTAAGTTTTTTAACGTAAGTATGTATTTCCTTTGACAGAAATTGGTTCCATAAATACCTTTACTTTTTTAAGACCTTTAAATACTTTAAATCACTTCCTCCCGAGTTCGACTCGACTGGTTCATACAGACAGTAACTAATGAAATTAAACAAGTTAACATTCTCAGACAATACGACGCTTGTTTATTTTATTGTCCATTCATAAGCCGACCAGGCCATTCATAAATAAATTTCTTTCAAAATTGCACCTGCCTGCATGTAAGGTAGATAGTATGTGTGAATGTATGAATAGGAATAAAGAGGACATCCAGAACCAACCTAGGACAATGGGTAATTATACGAGTCTCAGAGGCTATAGTTACATTTTATATTTTTGGCAACTGCAACACGAAATAAAAACCAGGGAAGAAGCAAAGACCTTATTTTCAAAATAGAAAAATAAAGAAAAACGTATGTACCTATACAAAATGAATCAAAGAAGTAAATACGCACACAAAAGGGAGTGTGCGCTATCCGGGGATTATAATTCATGAGAAATCTCGCAAAATCTATGTCTTACAGCTTTTAAGAATTTGGTTTTCGTGAAATCAAGCAAATTCTGCTGGATGCGTCGAGATCTATATCAGTATTCGCAAAATACATAGGGACAGGGAGATCTTAAGATGATGCGACGAAACATGGCGCACAAAACATTGACGAAACATACCAAACGCGAAAATATGGGGTTCACGTGTCATGTGCAGTCTGGGGATCGCGTTCGTTTTTCCTAACCTAACCGTAGTATTGGGATATTCATCTCCTGTTAGGTTAGGAAAAACGTAGCGATCCCCAGATCGCACATGACAAGTGTTCCAAATATGGTATGATCGAGCATTTGCTAGCCAGTAGTGAACCATCAATTCAGTACCAAAGTTTGTAATATGAAACTGAAACCCAAAAATGTCTTATCAAATTAACAAATTCCGGTTGCATTTACCAATTCGAATTATAATTGCTATTCCAATACCCAGGACTTAACACACAATGAAATATTTTGAAGTTTTGAAGAGCCGGATGTGGTATTTCTATATGAGTACATCGGGCACACAGTCTGATATTGAATGTAATTTACACTATTAGGTATAGCAATCTCTTCGGTCTCCAAAAAATAATGTATGGAAAGGGATGAGCGAAATTTAACTAACCAACCACACATGTCACATCAATTCCCTTTACAAGTTGAAGGTGTAAACCTGTATGAACGGAACTGCGCATTTTCTGTATAGCTAAACAACCTAAACTGCATTTCTCACACGAAACTAAATGTATCTATCAATTTCAACTTTACGCTGAACTACTGAACTATGCATGTGTGAAAGTCAGGCCGACAAAATTGTAAATTGCGGTGAGTTGGGCTCTGAGCGATAATGAATCGCTGAAGTCTCTTTGATGATTCTACTACTACATGTATTATTCATGTATGTTAAGCCAAAACCGGAATTTACTGAAATGGGAAGTCTCGTACTTACCTCCAGATACTGCATGGTTAGATTTAGTAGCTTCTCTCCATTAATTTCATGTTGTTGAAATAAATTTACAAGGTCCCATAAATTCGTGGCTGCCATCCATTCAGCTACAATCCTTGGAGTCCAATCCCGGATTTTCTAAAAATTTGAAAAAAATGTCTGATTTAGGCAAGAAAATCGACACCGCTAGCTTTCATATTGGTCATCCACATCGGGGGAAGAGGTAGATACCAAATATCCCGTAATTTTGTACGAAACTTCGATTCTATTGGGCCAAGGCTAAGGTAAATGCATTCAAGGCGGACGCCTGTAGCTTTCCAAGTACAAGTATACTTGATATTCGGCATGGTCGAATTTAACTTTCTCCGGTATGTATTGCCAGTACGTATCTGTACTTTATGTATGTGTAAAAGAAATAGTTGGAAAAGAACATACAACATTGGTGGATGAGGTGGAAGAGGGTGCCGAGGCGTAGAAACTACATGATTCAATTGACCCGAAATCCGGTGCTCGGATTTCACTGTCATTGGGCGTAAGCGTGATTTCACTGGCGGAAAATCTCATTTGGAGTCCAAGGCCCAGATTTGTGAGGCTGCTGCAGTCACCTGTTGAGCCCGAGCGAGATGAAGATGCCTGCTGAGAGTGGGCGGCCAATAACTTAAATGCCGAGAGACAATCAGTGTGGAAACACTTTTGGCAATCTGAAAATAGATAAGATATAGGTAGGCTATGAAGAGGACATAATGACACACACAAGACTCAGCTAGCCACGTGTAAAACATTACTTTCACTTCAATAGCTTATACGTAATGGTTTGGAACTAACCTTCACACTTGAGTCCAACTCTTCCGCTTCCCCAAATAAAATCATTGCCTAGAATATTTTAAAACAAATGTATAAATAACTACCCATTGTTTCTCACCGTTCGCAATTTTTAAAATAAAAAAATGGTGTTTCTGAACTTAATCAAAATAAAAGATTAGCTCTTTGGTACTGTACAATCAGGCTTCCACACAAGAACATATTTATACAGAGTCAACCGATACATCTGAAGGATCTTCCGCAATTCAGAGGCTAATCATATTCGGATCCGATCTTCTATTGAAGATCATGCCCAACACGTGAAATCTCTAAATCATAAAATAAACAGCTCGTGCCTTGACAATTTACAACACCACTCGGCTCACGCGAAGAAAAAAAGTGTACTTAAAGAAAATGGAACTGCAAAAATGTCAACGTTAATCTCCACGCCTCATCCATGAACATGTTCCGTGGAGATTTCACTCGAAAAAGGACGAGCTGACGCTACACTAACCTTAATACCATTATTTGCTCTACAGAAAGTTCCCCTACTTTGATCTAAGGACGCAGCGGCGTTAGTTTTAGCTATTAGATAAAGACATAAGAGGAATTCCCCAAAGTGGGCCCTCCTAATAGACACCTCAATTATTCGGGCACACACACAACTCTCGTCTACGGTTAAGTGTTACCGGGTTTTTTGGCATAATAATTTGGACAAATTTCAAATGAACATTTAATCGGTGTCGGTTTCCGCTAACTTCACAGTGCGATAAAAAATTTCAACATGGCAAACCGGATTAGAATTCTAAAATGGCTTAATGATACCTATATCTAGAAATGTCAAATAGCCAAATGCCGAAATGCCCGTTACCCAAAGGTGATGGAACGCGTTGGCCATGGCTCAAGCGGTGACTTACAGAACTGACAGATGATGGGAGTGGAGAAGAAAGTTTCGGAGAGTTGATGGGACTTCACTTCATCCATACTCAGCGTCAGCGTGTCCCGAGAGGAGTAAGTGCTCTGGGCATATTCCTGTCTCAGACTACTCCGCGTCGTCGACGTCGTCTGGTACTCCGAACCCGGAGAACCCACGTAACCCGAATCATCCCCAAGTGGTCGTCTCATTGCATCTGTTCAAAATTAAACATGAATTTAACAAGAATTAAATACTGGACATCATCGGTATACACCTCAAATATCTTAACTTTATTTCAAATATAAAATTAAGTAGCTTTATTGCGTGGCGTGTATCTAAAAATATCTAGTATTTTGCACCTAAAACATGAAATCAGTATTCTTTCAGAATAGACATTTAGTATAAATCTAATATCCTATAGCCATTTCGAGTCGCCAAAAACTCTTAAATAACGAATCAAACATGCAAAATCTGGTATGGAAATTCCTCAACTTAATATTTTTCAATACTTGTTCAATTGTTTTAGAATTTAATTTTCTACAACAAGATGGACTAATACAACTGTGATAAAATATTAAAACCTGCAATTATCAGGTATACATTTTGTAAATTATATTCTACGGCGGAACACCCTATGAAATATCTCCCTAATTGAGTGGTATATCTTGCTTGGGTTTAGACCTTGGACCACTAGTTAAAAGTAATACATCCTAAACTGACGTGTTTCTGAATTTTCCTAGCTAGTAAAAACCAGCCTCTATTCCAATTTCCAATTAAGTCAAAAGGAAAAGTCCATTTAAATTCAATAAAAATAAAAGAATGAAACACACCTGCTGCAGTTGAAGAGCTAAAGTCTTAACCGCGAGACGAAACCGGTATAGACTGCAGACTACTGCGAATGCTCTCGATCCCAAAAATGTTCTTCAAGTATTTTCCCTTGGGTGCTGTGCTACTGCTAGGTACTAATAACTTTAACTAACTGAACACACCACCCATGGTATTTGTAATGTATATAATTCAACCAATTTTCCGCAAGTAAAATTCGCATTTTCATTTTCCCATTCCATTGCAATCGATCTAATCTTCTAAACCACTGCACCCACCCCAAACATTCAACCAAACCACCCCACATCATCATCTCACCTTGGAGTGGAACATGATTTAATTTTATCAGACATTTGGCGTACTTAGTATAGGCGTATACATAAACACGTTACGTATAGCCATTTACTTGGAAGATAACGCGTTAGTAAACTATAGCAAAAAACCTGCTTTACAGCAGTTTGTGACCATGCCATGCTAGATCTTGGCTTCCAAACAAACGCATTCACCTGTAAACTTTGCTTCGTTATCGTTTTTGACGGTGTTTATTAATATACCTAGTTTTCTTAAATTTTTCTCCGCGCAACGAATTTGCGTCCAGAAATACTGGTTTGAATATGGAATACCGATATGGATTTTGCATTTTTGAAGGCGCTGTAGACTTTTAACAAATATGCGGTGCATAGCTTTTTTTAATTGTGTACATTGTATACGGACAATTGGATACAGACAAACAGACAGACAGCAACGGTCATCCCAGTCAGTAGACCCTGCTGCTCTAAAGTGAAGTGCACAAAAAATTGGGAACTGAATCCGCTATGATCCCATCATGCTTTTAACCGCAGTCATAACATGTATGAAGCATTAAAGGGTATTAAAGCGTATTTCCCTCTAATCACTTTTTCCGTGATATCAATATCAAGAGGGTTTTTATATAACCTGCTGGGCTAAATCAAAGAGCGGCTCTAATACTCTAATGCTGCGGACTGATCTCTCGTTCATGTTTCAACGTTAAAATTACAGCCAAACAAGGAAGACGAGTTGGACTGGAGTGAATTAGCCAGCCTAATTGGAAATAAGTACGCCGTAAGTTCGGGCTGAATGTGAAACGAAAGTCATTCTGTCTGCTACTAGGAAATTGCATTTCTGCCCGCATCCCTCACAGTACTATACATCTCCGCTCTTCAAGTGTAAACAGATGCTGTACGACACGAATTATCACAGGACAACTATTGAAAGCGATAACATTGAATTAAATTAAATCTTGAATCCGAATGTAATCGAATACTAGCCAAAAGAGGATTCAACATTGCATTCAATAGCGTTGACAGTTCCGTATTACATGACACATGACACCTGTCAGCTAACAAATACATGGGTTAGGTACCATCATCATCCAAGCCAGGATAGCTCAGGCGGTAGAGCAGCCTCTCGTTGTGAGAGGACTCCCAGGGTCGTATCCCTGAAGGCT